>JAUMHO010040258.1:0-14799 GCA_032360965.1 Ulva armoricana
CCCGCGAACCGAATTTACCGGGGCAAGTTTGACAGGGGGTCAGACGCCAGTGCGGGTGGGGGCGGGCAGGTCAGAATCCATTGTAGTGTCTGTTTCTTTGATACTGTCACGTCGGCATGAACCTTGTCAAGCTTATAATTAAGCAGTGTCGTGCACGTGCTCATTGCCTTCCGACCTGGAACCTGGAATCCGGGACCCGCTTTAGCAACCGAGGCCTCGGCGACTGCGATTCGGAATTCTTCAGTCTCAACTGCATTGACTGGAATGCCGGAGACAAACATCCGCTTGGCGATCGCAACTTGAAGTCCTCCGTTGTCGAGGGCTGGTTGGCTGAACGTCGACGTCGGCACCCTTAAGCTTGTTCTTGGCATCCCATCCGCAATACTCACACACAACGTCGTACTTACTTTTGAGCCTTTTAGTTCAAACTTTTAAATGGCTTTTCCAATCATTAGACGCTCTGTGTCGCTTGCTGCCGACAGTGGCACTGGTTTCCATGACGAGCAACCGACCACGTGCACTCGAGCTCGGAACTTCGGTTGGTCAGAACACGTGAGCCAGAAAGAAATTTTCTGAAATTTCTACATGGGATTTCCCCATTTGACATTTGTGATCACATAGCACCCTCAGAATGGTCAACAGAGGTCTATTTACATTTCACCAGACCACTTGGGGCCTGATTCCGGGCTTTTGCGTTTCGGGCCCGAAATTTTCGGGGTTTTTACCATTTCGGGCCCGGAAGCCCATCCCTGCATCATGGCCATGCACGCACGCATGTTCAAACCGGCAGGCTATCCCTGAGAGGACTGGCGCAATGGGCAGGGTACCCACTGGGCCACAGCAGGTGCTGCATGACGCTGTGGATCTCTAACAAATGGGGGCGGCAGAGCATGCATGAGGATGCTGCAGTTTACAGAGCGACCGCACGTGGCCAGGTTCGGCCTTGCCACCGGGCGCCACCAGACGTCAGCGACCAGTCTGCAGTCATCAATGGCGGCCACTCACACGCCATGCCGCTGAGCCCCTGCAGACAAACATCCACTGGCAACCCCCGGCAGGCTGCCCCCTAGCCCTGCATCCATACATGCCGCCTCACACAAGTGGCATCATTTCCGCGATGAACGACATCTCTTCGCGAGAACACCAAACGATGAGGTGAGGGGCCCCCGCGGCGCCCTCACACAAGTGCAAGACTGGCTTTGCCATGCATGGGCCTGGACTGCGGTGCGGTCGCCATGGAGCAGCGCTCGAACACATGCTGGCCCGCCTGTGAAGCTCCTTACCTACAGCTGTAGCCGGTGCATTGCACATGCACGTGGGACCACGGATTACGTGGTGTGGCATACCACCTGGTGGCACGTTGCACAGCACGGCACGGCGTTGCCCGACGCAGCATGCCGGGCCATGGCTATGACATGGCCGCCCCATTCGCATGCCATCGAAGAGTGCTTGTGAAGATAGGCTGCAGATGCGGCCTCAAGCAGAGGCTCGGAGACCCCCGCCGCGGCTGCTGCGTGTGTGTGGGCCGGTGAGCAGTGTTGGCAGAATACGGGTATTCTCGAAAAAATCGTATTAAATACGCGTATTTTAGAAAATCTTATGGAATACGGCATACGGTCGAACATCGCAACCGGCGGGTTGCAAGAACCAAGTCGTTGGAACGCTACAGCTTAGCTGCAGCCTCGCTGCAGCCTCGCTACAGCCTCGTTATAGCTACGGCCAGTAACCACAAAAATAATACGTGTATCTCCTAAAGCATTGGAGTTGCCTCATGGTATTATCGCAGAGTCTGAAACGTGATACGTACGTGCACACGCCGTACGCGGACCAGTTGCGCTCACAACCTGCAGCTGATGCGGTGACCGCCTTACATGCTATGGCGTACGACCAACGACCATGATTGCAACTAATATTTGCGTGAGACGTCCAATTGCTGTCCAGCATACGGGCAGTCTGCGACCTACTGCCAGTTGTCAGGAACTGGTTCATTGCTATACTGAGCAAGGATGGCATTACGCTCAGTATGACCATGTTGTGAGCAAGAAGTGAAACAGGCTGTCCACTGCACGGGTTGAAAAGTTTGTGTATGCTTTTTAAAACTTGCGGGCAGTGGAGATATCCGAGGGCAGCAACAACACTGCCGTGTATGAGCAGATGTACCGTGACGTGTTTGGGTCTGATGTCGAGGCATCCAGTGACAGTGAGGGTCCCTGAGGGTCTGTAGTTGGGAGGTGTAGCTATAGCACGCTGTAATCTAGTTGTGCAGTGTAACCTGTACTTCAGGGACCGCCCTGCATCTGATCCGCCCCCGCCCCCGCCCCCCTAGCTAAAACCACCACACCGTATTCTGAAATTGCACCGTATGGAATACCCGTGTTCTAGCCAACCCGTATGCCATACGAAATACGAATGTGCCATCACTGCCGGTGAGCCAGGCCTGTAGCGCAGCATGACCCCACTGCGGCTTGTGCACTCGTGTCCGCCACGTGTGATACGTGCGCGGGGGTTGCTGGCATGCATGCGTGCTCAGATTGACAGCTTGCTGTGTGTTGCAGAGGCTGCATCTGCACGGCCCGGTGTGGACGCTGGCGCGGGCGCTGCTCCCAGCGCAGCGCAAGCGCAGCAGCCGCACACGCTGGCAGCTGCCTGGGCTACCTCCCCGGCGGCTCGCCGGGCGCTGGTGTTTGAGGACACTGCTCCGGAGAGGTCGCCGAGCAAGGAGCGGTGTGCCATGGCAGCCGCCTGCAGCCCAGAGGCGCTCGAGGCAGTGGCAGCCTTTCTACCCGGAGCCAAAACCGGCACAGGTACCGGCGCAAGTACAGCGTCCTGCAGGAGGCCTGCTGCTGGACCTGGGACTTGCAGCTGGGTGCCATACAGGTGTGCTGCAGTGAGGGCCTGCGCCTGCTCCGATGTTGTTAATCCCTGGGCACCCTCGAGCTCGTTTGGACATGGATGCAGTCACATGGTGTGGCTGGGTGATGAGAGTGTAGTCCCAGGTGGAATTTCCAGGGGGTGTTGTGTTACACGGAGATAAACGCAACAGCATGGCACCGCCAAGAGGTAAATGCGCAAACTCACACAAGCAAAACGGAAGGGGGTGTTATCCGGCTGCTGGTGCTGAGCGGTAGAGGCGCAGGGGCCTACAGCTGCTGTCACCTCGCTATCACCTATCTGTGCTGTCGCCTCTCCACGTGCCTACACCTGCTGTCATCACCTGTCCTACAACCGCGCACGCTGGGCAGATACCAAAGCAAGAGTCAGAAAGGATGTGCATGGCCATTTTCAACATGGATCCCTACTCACGTAGTCGAATGGGACTGATGACGCAGTGGCTATGACTAATCAAGCAATACCTAGGTGCTATGACTCTGACAGTAGGGCATGGGTCACTAGCTTCGTTGTGCAAGTCTGGGTCCACTTCTGTGCCACGAATGATGTGCACCACCTCGCGCTATAATAGACTTAAAATCATTTTGGACTATAAGACGAAAAATAATCTGCACTGCCTAATTTCGACTTTATTTGGTCAAAGAAAAACAGTGTGGTCTATCAGCGGAGGTCGTATGTCTGCAAGTGTAGCTCCAACAGCCGACGCGCTCCCTTGTTGTGTGTTCCTTGTTGTGTGTTCCGTGCATTACAGGTAAACAAAGGGCCATGACTGATGAGAAGGTCAGGACATCATTTCCACAAGTGTGACATGTGCACAGCCAGGCGCTTGTAAAACCTCGTGGGGTATTGGATGAGCCACGCAATGGGCTTGTGCAGGTCGGGCGAGGACATTTTGGAGCAAGGTAGTCTCAAGGATGCTGACCATTTGGTCGTCGACTGTGAGCACGAGGGCTGCGTGTCGAGGCTCCTCCGCTGCAGCCCCGATCCCAACCTCGTCTGCCAGAAGACCCTTCGTCCCGGTGCTGGCTCTGCGCTGCTGTACAGTGTGGCCTTCTTTGCCAAGGCAGACATTCCGGCTATGACGGAGCTTCGGTGGAGCCCGCCATGAGAGCAGTGGGGGTCTGCGAGAAGCTCATTCACTGCATGTGTGCTCACGATGGGATTCCCACGGGGGAGGCATCATTGTGCAGATGTACACGTACATGTGTTGCAGGGAAATACAGTGTTGTTGCTGTGGTGCAGTTGGCGATGCTGCCTGTGCCTGTCATACATACATACGAAGCACCCAAAAAAATATTGGTCATCACGCCAAACCCAAACGGGCATTGGCCAGGACACCCCTACCGGCAGGGTCGGACATGTTTTTTTTTTACAGGTTCTCGAGGTGACCCTGGATTAGCCATATGGCTGATGACAGCATATGCAGATGACAACATATGTAGCAATTGTCACCAATATGTTCCAAATTTCGTTGCACATGTTTAAGTGTAGGGCAATTGTCGGTTCTCCAGCTAGTTGAGTGCGAAGATTTTGTTGTTGGAAACCACAGAACAGCTACATTTCTAGATGCTGTAACGGGAGTGCCCAAAACTACATGCTGCCAGTCGCCTGGGAACTAACACCGAGACATAGGAGTGGCACAGCAATGATATAGTTGTAGTACACAACATATATGTTGTGGCCGATGTCCGCTTGGGTTTGGTGTGATGCACGAGTAGTTTTCTCTTTTCTTTTTTTAGTACTGACCAAGTCACGTAGTCAGCCTGTTGGGACCTGTGTACGTGCTGGTTATAAGATCGGTTTGCAATGGTACACGAGCATGTATACATAGTTATTCGGTCATACTGCGAACAAGTGGGACGAGATTGCCGTGGATACTGAGCGAATATATCAAATATAGTAGTTACAAAAGAGTACAAGGGCGAAACCACAAAGTGGACCAAGTCGTGGAATCAAACAACAGCAGCGCAAATATTGAGTGCATTCAGCTGCAGGTTACCGGTCGCTGCAGTGACGTATCGAGAGATGTTTCGTGCCAGCTGGGACTTGTGTATAAATGCTGGCCTGAAAGAATTAGCTGTAATTATTATAAGTAGCGCTTCGTGATCGCCAGGGCAGCTCTCAGCCGCGGCAGACCGAATCGATCGGTTCGCGAACCTGAGTCTTAATTAAGATCTTAAGATTGGTTGTCAGACTCTTTCGCGGCACGATGTCGACCCTTGAACGCTTGGTTCACAGGTATTTATTGGCATGTGTTCATGTATAGTTCATGTGTACGTAACGCTAGCTGTGAGCTTGAAATAGTTCTGTAAACCCGCGCCAGCAGCAGCTGATTGCGCGAATTATAATACTGAAGCTGACTGGAAGCTGAGCTAGTCATGATCACAGCCAGGGTATACAGCATGGATTCTATCCATGTGCATTGAGGCTGCATTCTGACAGTGTTTTACCTACGTGTACCAGATTTCCAGCACTCTTTGTCTTCTTTTACACGGACATCGATCGATGCAATAGCCCGGCATCGCCAAGCTTAGGGATACGCATACATAAGCCGCATCAGCCGCATCAGCCGTAACAGGCACATGCAGCACAACATTCACCTCACCCAAAAGTCACCTCACCCACATCTGTTTCCCTTGTTTGTAAAGCCACAAAAACAAACCAAAGCACGTGTACTAGACAGTATACGTACTAGACTTCTCACAACACTCATGAGCATATATACATACAACGCTCCAAATCCAGCAAAGACCCAGAACACCACACGCCCCAGAAATCTGCATGAACACATCGCGGGAAAAATATTTCAGGCGGCACGATCGAGGATGTGGCAACCCCCTCCGTGGGGGCGCCGCGATCAGAATGACCCACGGAGAGGGCGTGGCTGGGAATGGGTGAGACTGGTCATGGATCCATCCGGAGGGGCGGGTGGCACAGGAGGCGGGGGGGGGAGGTGCGGGTACCCGGTTGTGTAGCTGGAGAAAGCAGGGGGGCGCAGGAGGGCCAGCAGCTCGCTTTTCAGCCGCCAAAGCGAGGGCCGGGGGGGGGGGGGGGGGAGCTGGTGCGGGGGTGGAGGGCATTTCGGCTATGACGGAGGCAGTAGGCCGAATCACAGCTAGCGCATGCGCAAGGACGTCGATCGAAACAGCAGATGAGGAAGTACACATGTCTGTTATGTACATGTTTAGACGGGCATGTTTAGCTTGTTCACACAGTGCCGGGAGGAGCTGGTTGTGCGTTTATCCCTTGGCTCGGCGACACAGGGCCGTTGCGTTGATCTCCATGTGCCGGCCACCAGCCTTGTTCCTTCTGCATACAAGCTAATGTGTGCCCCATTATATATCATGTGCACCCCATCTGCGTGCACATTTGTTTTGCTTTATGTGAACGAATTTCCTCTCCAACGTATGCTAGCAGTGTACACACGAGGAGTGTCTGAGGCATACATACTGCATACTGCATAGTACAGGCGTACATACTTAAGCTGTGTACCTGCATCAAAGAGAGGCACGGGTCACTTATTGAGTACTGCAGAACACATGCACACATACACCGTACACGGCATGTACCGGCGGCAGTACTTCCCGGTGTTTCCGGCAGCGTCACTATAAAAAAATTCCCCAGTACGTGTACCTCCACTACTTGTGTACATATCCTGTCGCACGTGGCACAGATTGCATCCCCAGTACGTGCACCTCCACTACTTGTGTACATATCCTGTCGCACGTGGCACAGATTGCAGGGATGCAGGGACTACTTTCGGGCCGGCAGAGGATGAATCATTAGGTACTAGATGACATGTACTCAGCTGGAGATCGCTTGGAGGCCTGCATTGCGCATGCATCTGCACCGAATAAAAAAAGGCATCAATCATGAGTGCACACATGTAGCAATGAATGACCGCAGACACGTGCATGAACGAACCAGTACCACTTCTAATATCACCGCAAGCGTGTGGTGTAAAAAATTTTGCACGTAGTGTGGTGCAATGGCGAGGCGCCCACTCGAGTCGAGTGCCATCACTCAGGGCGCTGCCGGGGCCCTCAGCTGCCAACGCAAAGATTCGGTGATCCCCACGAGGCAGAAGGCTGCTCAGGGAGGGAAGATGGAGATGTCAGATGGAAAGCGATGCCTACGCAGGAGGTGGCTTAGGAGCAGGAGCGTGGAAAGGGGCCGCCGGGGTGCACCATATCCGGCAGGGCAACCGGATTGTCAGGCAAATTTAAAGCGAGGGGGGTAGTCGTGGAGCCGAGTCGTGTGCTATGCGTATGCGCCTGGGCGCGCGTGGGAATATTTGCAGAGGCGTGGACAGCCTTTGCAGAGGAGGCTGGCCGGGGCCCTGGGCTGTCGCCGATTCACACATGTGTGTACATATGCATGCGCGCATCGGCTGCAGGGCATCACCTACTAGTAGAGCATGCCGTTGATGTAAATATTGGGCCCAGACAGGCCGCCCGTTCATTCGAAATTGTGGCTGTACCGGATCGACGGCAGCAAGCCGCCTGCTGGTGCGGCAGCGTAGTGTGGTGGATTGCACACGGAAGGCATCTAGACGTTCAAAGCTTGGAAAATGGAAGATGGAATTCCAGGCAGATTGTGCATGTGCTGTGCAAAAACATCTATAGACGTTCAGACCTGTGGTGCTCGTGAGTTTGCGCAGAGAGGCTAGGGCTTCCTTTGACCCCCTAGGACTTTGTGGTGCCTAGTGTTGGGTTTCTTTTCTTGCAACGCGTGCCTACGTTGCGGCCTTTCGACGCTGACATGGCCATGCATGGAGCCTTTCCGTAAGCCGCGCGGCGGTGAGCCATCCCAATGCATCGCGATAGCAGTCGATTGCAACCGTGTGCAGCTGTCCACAGCCTCGAAGTCAGGAAGTGCACCACAGAACCAAGATACACTGGCAGGCTTTTACTGCAGTTTGACGTGCTACATTATCGCGCCTATGGATGCGACGACACATGTGTAGCCAGCAGCATATGATGCCCAACACGCGACCGCCAGTTCCGTTCTCAGCCTGCGCATGCCCGCGGACAGTAGCTCCTTGATAAGAGTTTGAGATCTCGTCTTAAGAAGATCAGCTTTCCACGCCAGCAGTCCCTGCTATCAGCGTTGACTGGAGGCCCAACCTTTCGACAGGTCGAGGCGGGCGAAGTTTTGGCAGAAGGCTGAAGGCTGAACACCTGAACATCGTGAAGAGCACATGATATCAGGTTGGTATGTCGTAGTTGTCCTGTGGGGCTGAGTAGGCAGAAGCGTCGACAGGCGCTAACCTAGGCGTCGTCACCGGGCGTGGTTTGGCTCAGCATCGCACGTACGTATTGAGGACTGACAGGAGACAGACATACCAATGACGGTGCGTGAAAAGGCTTTACTCTCTCACATGCACCGTTCCTGGTCGTAGTCACGTCCCTGATGGCACAAGCGCACGTCCCCGATCCGCAGGACCGCCTCGCTGCCACGGTAACTTGCACACGCAGAACTATACCACAACTCTGAAGAGTACCTGGCACATTATGTATTGAAGGCTGTTTATCTGGCAGGCTCCGTCATGCAATCTCAGCGGCGCCTGTTTGGCCGCTCAATAATACCACTCGACAGAAAGCCGGTTTCTGTGGGTGCTGTGGCTATGCAATGCTAAAGCACACTTAGCTTTTATACCATTAAACGGTGACACCATGCGCTGGTTTTTGAATCGTTTCATCGCCACGAAGGTGGACAGCATGGCTGGCCAGGCACCAGATTGGCACTGCTCGCAGTACACTGTATTTCTACATCCACATCTCGCCACCCGGGTCCTATAGTAAAGCAGAGTTGCCGCGAGAAAGCGCCACCATGACCATGTTTCACGTCCACCGACTTTACCACTGCATCAGTCCTTGTGCATGTACTCGCAGCCTGGTTGGCTGGTGCGCTTTTGGCCAAATTGCTGTGCCGCTCTTGTCTAGTTTCCATCTCCACTGGTACTGGCCCAGTCACCCGGCTCAACAACGTCGTCAACCGGCACAGGCATCGCCATTAGGCATGCTGTTCAGTCTGTACGTTGCATATGGAATGTGGCTTCTCCTAACTGTGGCGAGCGTACAAAAGCATTAACACACCAATGGGCTCACATCTAATCTTGCAGCTATCATCGTGGTCGACACCACTGCAGACATAGGTTTTCAACTCCAGGAGCCCTACCTGGAGAAGTTTATGTCACGTGCCTCATAGAGATTAGTAGTTGGTGTTCCACTAACACTGCACTTTTCGATCTCCGATCTTTCTTTTTCCACTCACTGAGCATGGTATAGATGCCGTGCATGCCACCTGATCCGGACGTAGCACCCGACCTGTATGCCTAGTCCATGGCTCTATTCCAGGGCTCTACTGAAGGCATGATGCATGTCGTGTAGTCTGTGCATGTGCCTGGGCATGGGGTATCCCCACTTGTACACGCGTGATGCAATTGCTTTTCACATGTTCTCAGATACAAGAAAATAATGCATGTAGCAGATACACACTCCAGCAACATGACCTCATGATGTGGGGTTGATTCCAGGTGCATGAAAGCAAACAACCACCGAATACGAGTTGCACTGTTGCAACCGAATTCAACGTCTCAAACATCTGAGATTGGGTTGCACTGTGGCAGCCGAATTCAACATCTCAAACATGTGGCGACGGCTGCATTAATCTTCTTTGCACTGCTTGACCTGATTTATCAAATCCCTTCGAGGTCTCTTTACTTCCCGTTCCAACACCACCAGCTGCAGCTCATCTTTTTCCAAAGCCACAGCTGATCTCAGTACACAGCCAAGGCATCCTCTGCTTTTCAAGGATAGAATCATGTATGATCAGATCAGATCAGATCACAGCTTCATGCCAGAGCCAGATCTGGTGAACCATGTGCACAGTCACAGTCACAGGCAGTAATCTGAGTATGATCTCTGGGGTAAGCTCGCAGCACACCCTAGGTGCTCACAGTAATCACAGCCTAGGTACTCACAGTAGGTACTCACAGTAATCACTGCCGTCATCCTTGAAAGAAATGATGCATCCAAGAAGTTGAAACAACTTGCTTGGCTGATCTCTGTGTAATTCGGTGATCTGTCGTTTATACCTACCCAGCTTAATGCTCAGGCAACCAGCAGAATACTCCAGGCACCTCAGCACAGCCCCTTCCGTGGCATCGTCTATGTTGGCACAGCTCCCAAAGCCAACAGATTCAAGTCCTTGGGGATCAAGTTTCAGGGGCATGCCCCAACAAACTATTGAGACAGTAACCAATTATGCACCCACACACACCACAGTCCCTCAGACATCATCAGGCAGCTGTCCCACGTCAACACAAAATGCATTCTTTCTACCTGCCGTCAACCTTGTTTCTACCCTGTTTCAGGATTGTCGCCTCCTGACAGTCTGCATGGAGATGTTGTTCCATTGTTCCGGGCTGTGGCCGATGCCCGCTTGGGTTTGGTATGATGCCCGAGGTATTTTTGGTTCTTTTTTTCGCGATGGAATGCTTCGGCCTGCACATGCATGCAGGACACATGTGTTGAGTGCAGCACTGTTGCACGCCGTTGATGCACCCATGCACACTTTGGCAGTCCCATGAAGCCACACTCGGCCGAAATGAGGCAGTGACAGCAGACTCGCCGAGTCGTGTGTGGCGTGTTCAGGTCTGCCGCATGGCGGCCATAGCGGGTATTGACACTCCTGGCCACCCCGCCGGAGTCGCACTCGGCGCCAAGTTCAGCAGCCGCCCGGAGCTGTCCTCCGCCGGCGTGCATCTGCCGCTCAAGCGCGGAGTGGCCATGCGGCACCCGCAGGACGGTGACATCAGGCCGGAGGGCTACCCCCTCGTGACCTCCTTGATCGCCTTCCGTGGCCACAGGCGATCAACACCCAACGCTGCCCCGATCATCGAGTACCGGTTGCCCGACAACCACGATCATAGTCTGGTACGCCACACGCATGCTGGAACCTATCTACGCGCTGTTCTCACAAGCGGGCATGCCTTCACCCGCACATGTACATGCATGCAATGCAACAGTCACGGTGGCCCGTCAGCAAATGGGTCTAACCATAGTCACGTGTACAATGCCAAACATGTGACCTACACTCCTAATTTGGGGAGCATGTGCCGTGCAGGACGCCACGGCAATGGCAACGGCGTACGTGCAGCTGACTACCATCAGGGTGGTGCGGGCGGCCTTGTCCCCGAACTCGAATGAGAACCCCGGGCACGAGTACACGTACGAAGGGCTGTACCACATCATGGAGTGCCGAAGGCGTGCCCCCCCCCCCCCTCCCCCTGTGTGCCTGACTTTCCCAGACATGCTTGCTACAAGCGCAGCCATCCATGCTGCGTTGATGGATTATGTTGCTGGATGCATCTTGTGCTGGTGTGGCCGCCGGCATGCTGTGCCGCAGTTGATCGCCACGACCCATCGGCCTGTTGTGGCCACTGGCCCATTGCGTATATCTTGCGGCCCAAGCCGTACTTTTATTTGCTCGCGCTGGCCCTCGGTCAGCACCGTAGTATATGGAGTTTCCCGTCACATAATGTACCACAGCGGCCCGATTTGACTGACGCTAGGAACACATACTCGAACCACAGGGCCTGTACGTGGCGAGCTTACCTGTACTCCCGGTCGTTGCACTGTGTGTGGACATGCCGAGGTGCCTGGGTATCGACAGCCAGCATGTACGTGGGCACGGGCGTACGAAGAGTTTCGGCCCATCGCGCTCGCGCACAAACACCTTTCCGACACCGTGCATCATATCTATAGACCATTATCAGCCTGTTTGTTGTCTGTGCGCGCTCGCATCAGGCCCACACTGCACCTGAAGGACAGCCGAGTCGCTGCCAGCATGCGACTGGCGCGCCGTGGCGGACGGCCGTGCTACAATTCATAGTAACGCGGCCCGGCACCGCAGATGTGGACAATGTATTCCTCGTCAAGGGGATTGGTCGACCGTAGGGTGTGCTTTCAGCGAGCGAGCGTGCGGGTTGTGATGATGGTTCGCAGGATGCATCATGGGGAGGCGCTGCTGCGGCAGAGGAGCTCCGGGGGTGGGGCGGGGACGCTCCACACTGCGGCGATGACCTGGCGCTGGAGGTAGATGCCCCGGGGGACATGTGGCAGCAGTTGGGGTGTGAGAGCGGCCCTCAGGCGCCTGCCGGCGATGCCGACGTCGCAGTGTGGGCATGCATGAACACCGTGCATGTTTCACATGCATGCTACTACTGAGTATGGCTGCCCCGTGCCTGACTCGCACATACGACGCACACCGGCCGGCGCATTGCATCTACAAAGAGGATTTTACCAGGGTGGGGCGGCTAAGGTGATTTCGCAGGGCCCTTCCCCGAAATCCAACCTGGCTGGTCAAGATCCATTTATCATAACACCGTGGCGCTGGTTCGCTCGGAACACCCCCTGGCAGTTTGGACACTACCACGATATCACAGTCACACCGCATCCTCGCCGACGGCGATTCAGAATGAGCCACGCCCATGCACAGCAGCGCATGCCGTCCTCAAGCGCTGCGCATCAATGCAGGCAGCTAGTGGACAGCTCAGGCCGAAAGCAGTCAAGGGAGCACGTCTTCGTGCTGCACGGCGTGCCCGGCCACTCGCAGCCCCCCAGAAACACAGCACGCACCACAAGCCCTGCCAGCGGTGCCCGCTGCCCTTCTCCAGCCGAGGCCGAGCCGCGGCCGCTGCACACCAGACCCTGGCAGCGCCGCCGCACCTGCTCCTCCCCGGGCCAGGCTCCGCCGACACCAGAAACGGAGGCGGCACGGCCCGGCTGCGCGCCGCAGCAGCGCAGCAAGGGCATTGGAGAATGGCAGCAGAGCCAGGCTGCGGCGGAGCCTACTAAGGCTGTCGGCGGCGCGATCGGCGAGGTGGCTTTCCCTGGCGCCGCGGACGTAGTCAAGACCCGGCGGCGACGCACCCGGGTCGGCTGGGGCAGGCACCTCTTGTACTCCGTGAGCCCCACCACCGACGGCCACATCCCCAGCGTCGTCAAGCAGCAGCCCGCTCGCCAAGCCCACGCGAGCCCAGGGGTGTCAGCAGACGGGGCACCTGCAGCGTGTACAGGGGTTGCCGGTGGAGCGGCTGCGGCGGCGGGGGAAGCTGGGGTGCAGGCAGCAAACGCAGCGAGGCAGTCACGCAAGCAGTTGCTGTGCGCAATCTGCTCTTGCCGGGACCGCCTCCCAGGTATCTCGTATTGCAGGCTATGCCAAAACCTGCGCCGCCGACTGGGTAATGGGAGGGGTACTGTGGCCGCACTGCGTGCTGCAATAGCCAAGCTGGGGACTGGGGCCGGTCGGGAAGCTCTCATGGAGCGCGCACGACGGGCATACGGGGCTTGCAGCAGCGCTGACACCGGTAGTCATGACACTGGAGGACACAGGTCTGTGCCAGGATCTCCGGCAGCGGAAGATTCTGCAGAGGACGACAACGGGAGTGCTGGAAGAGCTACGGCAGCTGCTGGGGCTGCGTGTAGGACCCGTAGCCGAGAGCGGACGGACGGGAAGGTGCCGGTCAAGAAAGGAGCGTCGAGCGGCGAGGCTGCGCCCGCCACGGCGAGGAGCGGAGGTGGCGATGCCGCCGAGGCTGGCAGCCACGAGCGGCGCAGCAGCACGGGCGCCGCGTCAGGTGCCGGCACCAGCAGAGCGCGCCGCGTGAGTGAGGTTGCCGCCGGCGCACACGGCGGCAGCGGCGGCTCTGCAGCGCCCGCAACCGCTGCTGCAGAGTCTGGGGGCTCCCCCGGTAAAGTGGCCACGACTTCAGCAGGGCCATGCAGTATATGCAGAACTCGGCCACGGAATGGCAGGTTTGCGTACTGCAGGCCATGTACGTCGATGCGCAACAGTATCGGTGGTGTGGGGGCGGCTGCGTGCATGCGTGTGGCAATTGCGGAGCTTGGGGTATATGTAGACAACAAGTTGATGATTCAGCGTGCTCGGGAGCTCGTGGAGGAGCACGCCGCGGACGAGTCGTCTGAGGAGCATGGCAAGGGGGATGGTGGCGCAGCGGTCGGGAAGGACGTGGCCACAGGTGGCAACTTTGAGGGCATGCCGAAACCGGGAAGCGAGTGTGCAGTGTGCGGGTTCCGGGAGCGCAGTGGCTCGGGTCGGTACTGCGAGGGTTGCAATTCGATGAGGCAGCAGCTGAGCTGCCCCGGTGCGCTCAAGTGCGTGCGCGCAGCGCATGAAAGCCTCGGGCGGGGGGCGGCATATGGCGAGGTGCTGGCTTGTGCGCGGCAGATGCTGCGATGGCTGCGGCCGGATCTCGTGCTGGACGATGCTGACGAGGCGGCATGCGCAGATGGTCCGGGGGGCAAGGGGAGCAGAGCAGAGGGGCAGAGCGCGCTCGTGGAGGGCGCTGTGGCTGACAGGGCCGGCGGCCGGGGGTGTACGTCGGACAGGGGAGTGGATGAGGGCGGTGGTCAGGCTGCAGTGTCAGTAGACAGCGGCAGAGCCGGCGGAAAGGTGCAAGGCGCGGGCGCAGTGCGGAAGGTGAAGCCTGCTGAGGAAGACTCCGCAGTGAAGGGCGGGCGGGGACGGGCGTCAGCGGGAGGGTGTCGGGCAGGTACGAGGAGCAGCGGTGATGGCGAGCCTTGCGGCGATCATGAAGCGGCAGGGGACCAAGACCGGCCCGGGGATCAGGTCACCTGTGGGATCTGCCGGCACGCAGCGGTTTCGACTCGGAGCGCGTATTGCACCACATGTGATACAATGCGAAAAGGGCTTGGCGGCGGCGTGCAGCGGCTGCGCGCTGCGATGGACAAACTTGGCGCTGCGGCGGCACCCGCGGATCTGCTGGAGTGCATGCGTAAGATGTCCCCTCATCTTCGGCCGTCGCCGGCATCCCCGGAGTCTCCGGCGGCCCTGCAGGCAGGTTCACCGGTTCCGGCGCGT
>JAUMHO010040258.1:14899-32679 GCA_032360965.1 Ulva armoricana
TCGCCGGTTCCGGCGCGTTCGCCGGTTCCGGCGCGTTCGCCGGTTCCGGCGCGTTCGCCGGTTCCGGCGCGTTCGCCGGTTCCGGCGCGTTCGCCAGTGCGTGCGCGAGCGTCGGCGCTGAGCCTCTGTGGCATCTGCGGGGCGCTGCCGAGGATGTCCAACTTTTCGTACTGTAAGGGCTGTGCGAGCATGCGGCAGTCAATCAGCGGGCCGGGCGCGGCCGAGTGCATGCGTGCGGCATTTGTGCACCTCGGGGCGAACGCGGAGCGCTCTGCGCTGGTGCAGCACGCGCGGACGCTGATGACCAAGCGCAGCGGCACGGGTGGCGCAGCCGGCGGCGCAGTTGATGCCGCGGCAGCACGTGAGACGGGGGGGGCACGGCAAGAGGGCGCGGGCGGAGCGTCCCCAGGAAAACGTGCATGTGATATTGCCGCTCGTGTTCACAAGGTGGAGGGCTCGGGCGGCAGTGGTGTCGCTGATGGTCATGGCCGCGGGCAGTCAGAGGGTGCCGCGGGGCGCGGGGCCGATGCAGGTGGAGATGGGCCAAATAGGGGTGTTCCCGGTGGCGAAGGAGGGCAGGTGCGGCACGTTGCCGCCGAGGCAGGCGCCACAGCTGGTGTGGATGTGGCTGATGTGCCGCCTGTGGCGGTCGCTGCAGCGCCGGCACAGGGTCAGCGGCGAGCGAAGCGGTGGCTGCCGTCGCACGCGGCGGGCGGAGGTGACCGAGCGGCCTCAGCCAGAGACGGCCGGGGCGGCGTGTCCTGCGGCAGCGCTGGAGGGGCGGCCATGGAGGCCAATGCTGCGGCTGCTGACGAGCAGTCGCGCAAGCGCCAGAAGCCGGAGGCGCCGCGGCATGGCGACTCGAGCACTGTCGCCGGGGGTACGGCTGCAGGAGAGCGCTCTGAATCTGTTGCAGAGGGTGTGGGGGCGGGTGCCCCCAGCCGCAGAACGGCCGCTGCAGCGCCCTCGGTCGGTGAGGTGGCTGGTGCGTCTGCAAGTGCAAGAGCTCCTGCGGGGCCGGCCGCAGAGGCAGCGGGGCACCTGGAGGCGGCGGGCGCTGGCACGGTGGATGCGGGCACCGAAGTAGCAGGTGGTGCGGCTCTACCGCCGGCAGGGCCAGGCGCGCCGGTGGCGGAAAGTCAGGGGGCGGCCTGTGATACGGCGCCTGTGCGCTTGCTGCACAGTGTGGGCGCCCCGACGCGAAAGACGCGCAGTGTTTTGTGCCCTCAGCCACAGCGTACGGCACCACAGGGTCTGCCGCGCCGGTCTCAATCACAGCATGGCGCGTCCGGTGGCGGCAGCGTGCGTGCGGAGCTGACAGTGCCGGCGCGGCTTGAGCATGCGCAGCCTGTGAGCGGCGGGTCTGGGGCGGGGGGCGAGGGCGCGATGTCGGCGCCGGCTGCGGCAGCGGGGGCTGTGGTGCAAGGGCCTGTTTGTGACACGGCGGCAGCGGTTGCTGCAGATGCGGGGGCAGGGCCTGGGGCAGAGGTGGCTGCGGCCGCGGCGGCTACGGTTGAAGAAGACGGTGGAACTGTTGGGGGTTCAGGGGCGGGAGGTGGACAGGTGGGTGCGGAGGCAGAAGGCGGGTGGATGGAGGTGCTGCAGATGATGCGCAAGGTGCTCAAGGCCGAGGAAGATGCGGCGGGTGCGGGCGCCGCCGTAGACGCGTGCGACGATGGCCATAGGGGTGGCAGCTCTGGGAGCACGTATGAGACGGCGAGAGGTGGGGGCGGCGGCAACGGCAGCCATGCGGCGTCGCCTGCAGCACGTGATGTGATGGTGGATGTGGGGGTCCCTGTGCGGCAGCGCGGGGCTTGCGGAGGAGGCATGGAGGAGTGCCATGCACAGGCTCATACGCAAGCCAGGATGAGACGATTCGGTTGAGATTGGCGGTGTGATCCACGGGCTGGCCCGATGCATCGCGTGCTCACGCCGCGCTGCATAGAAGCAGTGGTTGTGTCCGTAGTCGTTTGCCTGAATCCGTGTTGACTTTGTGGCACCCGCTGGTGTTCGTGGCGACCAGTGTGATACCTTACTGCAACTGTAGTCCGAGTTCGAGTCCGAGTCCGTTGCAAAAGTTTTGGCCAGCTTGCCGGTACATTCCGGGCCGTCCTGTGCTACATGTGGTGTGATCTGCAAGCTGTTGTTGGCACAGTATGCGGCTCTCTTTGCCAGTTTACAGTCACGTGTTTGCAGTGGTGCACGTACCATCCCCGCACCTGCAGCTGATCATGCATATGCAGGACACAGATGTGAGATGAATGCTGGCCAGTTTGGAGAGCTGGCCGGTTGGTGAGCTCTTTGGTGAGCTGTTCGACAGTGAGGTGCTGTGTGGCATCTCACGTGGTCGGTACCCAGTTGGAATCACATGCATGACTTTCAAGGCTGCAGTCCGCCAACTTTTGTGAGGTTCGAGTCGATCGCTCTCGACCGTTTCATATGGGAATAAAGGCCGCCAAGTACTAGCTTTGAAGTGCATCATCATGAGGCTGAGGGAGGCTCAAAGCCATGTTCGAGGGAGCACGCAGGCCTCCATGTGGTGTACTTGGCTAGCGCGGGCGTGAGCGTGTTTGGAATGCTGTTTTTTGTGTGGCTGTGTTTGATGTGCTGGACAGCTTTTCTGCTTTAGCGTGCATGTCGGTCGTAAATGTGCCCAGACCTCCGGTGCATTTCTACTCGTTGTCGCTGATGTGCCTTCAAGAATCCGCTGTGTGGAGTGCAGATGTCCGTTGCCAGGCTAGAGAGGCTCGCAACAGAGTTGCACTTTCGTGACATCAAGCGCACAGTTGCCTGCCGCGAATGTTTGCACCTGCAAACTGGGTGTATGTAACATACTAGGTAACACTGCTGGAATGGCATCGCTGGTGCCATGCTCGATTGGTGTGGCTGTGTAGGATATCATCAACTACGTGTGCAGAAGATGTGTCCTGCCACTGGAAGACAGCGTGCAGGTGAATCCCGTCCGAAGTGATCATAGCCAAATCTCTGGCTGTTCTCAACTGAGGCGTTCGAATTGCTTCCTCGTCGTACCTGCCTATGTGACTGCGCCGTCCAATTTAAACGCATTTTACACAGGGCGTCACGCGTGGGTGCCGACGCTGCCGAGCGCAGGCGCTGCACGTCATGCCTCGGATGACGTCGCTGGATACCATTGCCCATTAAGTGACAGTTCAATATGATGA
This sequence comes from Ulva armoricana, assembly GCA_032360965.1. Lineage (NCBI taxonomy): Eukaryota > Viridiplantae > Chlorophyta > Ulvophyceae > Ulvales > Ulvaceae > Ulva > Ulva armoricana. The sequence goes on from JAUMHO010040258.1 coordinate 18,082, forward strand.
ACTTCATCAATATTGGTCACAGTGTATCCGATTGGATAGCTTGAAAATACATGCTCGTCCGGCCTGTGCGTCCGACAGCATTTGAACACGTCGTGCAAATAGCGTCACGATAATTTTTGAAAGTAAGAGTGCAGTTTTGTTGCGGGGCTGCCTGCATCTCTAAGTGCCGACGGTTTCCTGACCGCGTACTCGCCGCAGATTCACTGCTCGCGCGCATGCATCTCCGCGAAGTGAGCAGCGTTGTATTTGAGATGATCTCACCGCCCAGGTAAGAATTTCGGCCTCGAAGGGCTGCTGGCCTAGGCACGTTACGCCAGCGAAAGGCGATCCTCGACACGATGGCCCGCTGTCTCAGCCTACATCGGTGCAGGTTCTAAATCTCTGGAAGGGCAATCAGTGCCTCAGGTAGATCCTATACTACCAGCGCCCCCACTGGGGCATACGTCGCAACATCGCGTGGCAGGTACGCGATTATTGATCAGACGCCTGGTTGACAGGCCTGTTCTGATCAAATTTACGTGATGCCGTCGCAGCAACAACGAAACAAAGCATACATTGGCTCTACTTGTCGCTTTCACTAGCTCACTGAATTGTCGCCCGGTTCAATGTCTCGTACCGGCACGCGGACATGCTGAACCTGTACATCGTCGTCACCCGGTACCAGCATCCCTTCTCAAGACCACCAAGTGTAGATTAGAACTAGCATATGTCCACGTGCTGTGAGCTGTGGGGGAGATGGAGACTTTGGAGCAATCCTGACTCCTGTCCAATCATTCACCAGTGTCCATGCAACGTTCACCGAAGAATACGTCCCACGAGCACTTCCTAAGTTTCGCTGTACTCGGGAGACCATTACATCCACGTCCATCCACATCGTTACCACACGCCACAGAGACGAGGTCTGCAGTGACTCTGCTTGCCATGGCATGCCAAGCAAAGCAACTGTCAAGCCACTCCATTTCATCGTGTAGCAACCGGTATTCCCCCGAGAATAGAACACAGGCCCAGCGTCTCCAAGCGGGGATGACGCACAAGCAAGCACACGCACAACGGTCAACCGGAACACGTCGCCTGACCAGCCCGTCCACATAAGCACGCAGGGAACCCCCACACGTCCCACAACACACACAAATTTGCAAGGCGTCGCAAACATCTGAGTACCACTTCGTAGCGTCGATTCCGGATACTGCAGGGCTCTGGAAACGTGAATGCCAGCCCCACTGTCACCCACATGCCTTATGCTTGTGCGTGCCTGCTTCGTCGGTGCGTGTGCGTGACCTCCCATGGCGATGCCGCATCTCTGTTCCATCCTCTGTGTGCTGCATATGCGGCTTTGCCCCACGTCCTGGGCTGCATGCTCGAGGGGAAGGTCTCAGGCAGCACAGGCGGATAGCCCCCTCCCATGTAAGTCAGAGTCATGTAAGGCACAAGACCGCATCATGTAACGCACAAGACCGCATCGTGCGGCCACAGGCTTCTCGGTGCCGTCGCGTGGTCAAACCAGAGGCCACATTCATGCCTGATCATCCACCCTGCTTCAGCCCCCTCGCACTGATTCCGTAGCCAAGTCTCATGCCATATCTCAAACGGCTGCTGCAGGACCTCGCCGAGGTCAAAGACGCGCTCATCACCCAGACGAGGCAGATCACTGTGAATCGAGGCCGTCCGAGGTCAAAGGCGCGCTCATCACCCAGACGAGGCAGGTCACTGTGAATCGAGGCCGTCCGAGGTCAAAGGGGCGCTCATCACCCAGACGAGGCAGATCACTGTGAATCGAGGTCGCGGGTCAACTGAGGCAGCACCATGCGGGCAGCTACCCCGAGGCGGCGGCATGTATTGCTCTCCAAACAGCGTCCTGCCACGGCCGACGAGCAGAGAGGCCCCGCCACCGTGGCCGAGTGTAATTCAGTGGCTCCATCCGTCACCCGCCAGGTACATTCCAGCCAGGTGCATTCCGACTGTGATTGGACTACACACACTGCGCTGCAGCTGGCTCCGGACGCCCTCTGCTTGTCTGGAATCCCAACCCATGGGGTTGTCAGCCAGCCCGCCTCGCCTCGCCCGTCTGCCGATCTCCGCTTGGTGCTGCAGGTCCGGAACGAGGAAATCGCACCACCGTCAACAGCCCGGCGCAAACCTGCGCCGGCAGCAGTGCCGGGCGATTCCGCAGCCCCGACAGCAGCCCAGACTGCAGGCAACGGTGCAGATGAAGGTGTGGGGCCGGTGGATGCAGCAGCCGACGCAGAGTATGCCGCGCACAGTGACGGCGCGGGCCAGGCAGGTGTGGGGGCGCATGCAGCTGCTGCATGCATACGGGTGCCGCCGCGCATGGGCGAGGCGCCAGTCGCTGTGTACGGCTGTGGCGGGGCTGCAGTGAGTGTCATGGGCAGAGAGACCCGGAGGCCGCCGTGGCGACCACCGCAGTTCACGTGTGCAACGCCGATCATCGCATCGCTCTTCCACCCTGTGCATGCCACCCGCCCGGGCAATCTCCCGGTTCAACCCCTCTCCCTGTACTTCTCTTGTGCCGATGCCGAATCGTACGGATATCATCGCATGTACGTCGCTGCTGCTGGCTGCGAGGCTGAGGTGAGGCCGTCTGCAGGGACGCCCCGGCAGCGGGTCCGGGCGGACACATGCATGCGCTGGCGCAACAGCCTGCAGCAGCAGCCCCCTGTGGAGGACGCCGCCGTGAGCGCCGCTCGAGCATCCGCTGCAGATGCTGCAGCTGGTGGCCTCCAGTGTGTCGCCGTGGCTACCGGGGTGGCGGTGGGTGGCGGAGCAGCCCCCTGTGCCGGTGCCACAGGGCGCTCGCAGCGTGGCCGGAGCGCTGCGGAGCAGTCGGCGGCGGCAGTGCCGGGTGGGCGGCCAGCCGCGGGCTGTGCTGCGGTTGCAGCTGCAGAGGAGGGCTGTCATGGCGCGCCGGCGGGGGCCGCGGGCCCAGCACAGAGCGTCGTGCCGCTCCGGTCCGATGCGGCGGCTGGAGGGCCCCCTCCGGCCATCGCAGGCGAAGGAGCTGGCCTCGGGAGCCGCACGGGTGCGAGGTGCGGCTGCGACGTGTGTGGGCGCACACGCACGGCGGGCTTGCATGACGCGGACGAGGTGCCGCGCTGCGCGCGCTGCGCAGGCGTGCTGCGGGTCGTGTGCGTGGCGGGGGGGTCGCTGGCGGACGTGCGGGAGGCGCTGCTGGAGGTGGGGCCGGCGGGAGGGGAGTACGACGTGCTGTCTGCTGCGATGCGCAGGGTGCAGCGGCCGTGCATGGGCGTGGTGGACGACGCCGGCGGGGGCGTCTCGGGCGCTGCGGTGCGAGGTGATGGTGCGGCGGCGGCGCACGGAGGGGAGGTTGGGCCAGGCGCGAGCATGCCCCCACGCATCTTGACCCGTGCGGCGCGAGCGAGGCAACTGCGCGCCGCCGCTGCTTCCACAGCACGGGGGGGTGCTCCGGCGGCAGCAGACGAAGGCGCGCAGGCGGCGCAGGCGGCGCAGGACGGCGCCAGCGCAGGTCATGCATGCGGCGACGGCGCCGCTGCACAAACGCAGGCGACGCCGAAGCATGAGGCTGCAGCGGCGGCGGGGGATTCGCCGGCGGGAGGCGCGGCGCGGCGAGCGGGCGGGGAGGTGCGGCCTGCCGATGACGCCGGGGGCGGTGGGGCCGGCGGGGGGGCGAGTGAATCGCGGCAACCGGGGCAGAGCGGTGCGGTGGGCACTCGCGGGGGTGCGGGGGTGGGGGGCGAGGAGGCGGAATTCCGACCGTGCGCGTCCGGTGCGCCCCCGGCGGTGCCGCCGCGCCGCGTATCCGCGTTGGAAAAGATCCTGTTAGCGGCAGCGGCAGCGCAAGCGCATGGGGACTGGTCGGCCGTAGGGTGTGCTTTCGGCGAGCGTGCGGGTCGCGGTGATGGGTCATGGGGAGGCGCTGCTGCGGCAGAGGAGCTCCGGGGGTGGGGCGGGGACGCTCCACACTGCGGCGATGACCTGGCGCTGGAGGTAGATGCCCCGGGGGACATGTGGCAGCAGTTGGGGTGTGAGAGCGGCCCTCAGGCGCCTGCCGGCGATGCCGACGTCGCAGTGTGGGCATGCATGGACGCTGTGCGTGCACCGCAGGCCGCTGGTTGTGAGGAGCCGGGGCACCCGGCGGATATCGGCGTGAGTGTGCCTGCGGCCGCGGCGGGCGGGGCGGCGGCAGGCGATCTGCATGTGTGCCATGGGACGCGTGACGGCAAGCTGTCCGATGCGATCGGCTACGAGCCGTCGCTGCGCCCGTCCGCAGATGCCCGTCCGGACCGCAAAGATGCATGGCCGGGGCCGGCAGCGTATGGATGGGGCGGTAGCGCGGGGGGCGAGGCGGTCTTTGTGAAACAGGAGGAGGGCGAGGGGGCGCAGGACGGCTACGCGGGCTGGGTGGCGACAGACGCCGTGGCTGCCGGCGCGGATGCGGTGTTTGAGGCGCCGCAGGTGGCTGCGGTGTGCGTGGCGAGCGAGCTTGTGCAGGCTGAGAGGTGGCGGGCGTTCACAAAGTTCCACACGGTCGCCGCGCTGCACCGCCGCATCGCCAAGTGCCTCGAGGTGAGCCCTCGCTGCCTCCGCCTGTGCTTGCCCACTGCGCATCATCCCTGCCTGCACCCTGTTGGGAGTACTTCCGACGTGCATGGTCCGACAGCGAGTGTTGCATGCGTCTGGCAGGTGGCCGCCCGGTGTGCACTCTGACTGACTGACTGAGCAAGGAGGCCCGTCTCTTCTACAGTGCACACCAAAGGCCCCGCACAAGCCTCAGGTGAGGTGCTAACGCTGGCACCGTACGATGTGCACCGCCACCATGCAGCGGACTCCCAAACGGCGGAGCGGCGAAGTCGCTGGGCGACCTGACGTGGCCAACTTGCCTGTAGAGGCGAGGTGCAGGTGCCTGCTAGTGCCAGCCGTGCATGCAGGGCCAGCAGTACGTGTACTGTGGAGACGTCAGCGCCGGGGTCGAGGCGTTTGCCATCCCTGCCATCATCAACGACCCCCAGGGCCTCCGCGACAGCGGCCTCGGGCCCCCGCCGCTCTTCCCGGAGGGCTTCACGTACGCCGCGGACGCCGCCGCGCTGCCGATGACGCCCGCCGCGCGAGCCTTCCTGGACCGCGTGTATCCGCCCGGGGAGCCTGTCGACCTCTGGGCTGGCTGCCGGCACACGGAGGCTGCCCACGGCCGTGCGTGCCCTCTCCACGCGTGCCCTCTCCACGCGTGCCCTCTCCACGCGTGCCCTCTCCACGCGTGCCCTCTCCATGCACGCCCTCTCCATGCACGCCCTCTCCATGCACGCACTCACCATGCGTGCCCTCTCCATGCGTGCCCTCTCCATGCGTGCCCTCTCCATGCGTGCCCTCTCCTGCGTGCCCTCTCCATGCACGCCCTCTCCATGCACGCCCTCTCCATGCGTGCGTGCCCTCTCCATGCGTGCCCTCTCCATGCACGCCCCGCAGCCATGCGTGAACCGTGTGCAGCGTCAACCCGGCCGCGTGCAGCGGCAGCCCCACGACCCCCTGGTGACCACGTGGCCGTTCCTGATGGCCTGGGCTGGTCTGGAGCGGACGGCGTGTGCTGCTGTGCAGAATGCCGCTGTGCGGCGGGAGTGTGATGCAGTGCCACCGCGCGGCGGTGTGTCGTCGGGTGTTGCGTCTGAGTTGTGCACCCAGTCGGCAGCGGCGGAAGGGGGGGTGTATGAACTGCGGGTGAGCGGGAGGTGGGTGTATCAACAGAGCGCTCCGTGCTGCAGAGCTGGGCCGCCTGCGGGAGGAGAACTCTGTGCGACTCGACAAGAGCGGCCGGCTGGAGGCCGTCGGCAACCACACGCCGCTCGTGGAGTGTGCCCCCGGCTGCAACTGCCCCCTCAAGTCGTGCGCCTTCCCCCCTCCTCTAAGTCGCCTGCCCCCCCCACCAACTGTCATTCCATCCCTCTGCAGCACCGCAAGTCACACGGCGAGCACGACTGCCGGCGACCATGCACTGGGGGCCGGAAGCATCCGCATGAGACCAGAAGCATCGCATGAGCGTGTGCAGGGTCACAGCGCGCGGCACGTTCCTGCCACTGCAGCTCTTCCTGCATCAGAACCCCGACGGATCCCCGTCCCCCCTCGGTTGGGGCGTGCGGTGCGTCGCGGACGTCGCCGCGGGGACGTTCATCGGGGTGTACACCGGCGTCGTCGCCGTCAACTCGGAGGTCCCGGCGGGCAGCCGGTACACCGTATCCCTCGACCACTTCACACGTGCGTGCGCCTCGGTGCGGCACAATCCCGCCGAACTCCCACACGTACGTGCCCCCCCTCCCGCCCAGTCCAGTCCGTGCCATTGCACAATGCGCGGGCAGTCCTGTATTCGAACATCGGCCAGCTCCAGCAGATGCCCCGTCGTGCTCTGCATGATCGTACTCAGCCCCACGGAACTGACCCTGCTTCAAGTTGGCGAGCATGACAGGCGTCCAGTGATCAGCCCTGTCCCGGCTGCCGTCCCAACCCCCCCTCTTGGACCAGTAAAAACTCCCCCCCGCCAACGTCCATCTTCTGCTGCACGTGCGGCAAGGAATCGCTGTTTTGCCTGTGTGAGTGGGTCACGGCGACACTCGGTCGCATACGTTCCGCTGGCTATGCTCTTCGGCAGCCCCGGCCATGCATCGGCGCCCTGGTGTTGTTAAGGCAATGCATCCACACCTCCGACAATGCGGTAGCGCCTCAGGGAGCGCTGGGTGTGGTGTGCGACCCGGGTACCCGTGGTGGGGACAGCACGCACAGCATACGGCCCAGGCTCCGGCCAGTCCCTCGCGTTCATCTCCCGCGTGTGCACTGTGTGCAGAAGCGACATGTTTGTTTGACGCCGCTGATCGTGTCGGCACGCTCACTCGCTCCCGTCTCGGTGCCACCCTGTGCGAATGCGGCAGGCCGCACGTCCTGCAACGCAAACCGGGGTTCTTGCCCATCGTTCAGGGATATGCCAGACGCGGCCTCTGGCCGGTTTGCCACTCCATTGGTTTGCTTCTCCATGTGCCGCTCTGCACTCCACCCCTCCGCGCTGCTGACACCGGGGGACAGCTGCACACTGGCAGGGAAGCTCTGTTGTAACCGTTTACGGGGCGACGGCGGCAACTCACGGCCGCATGCCTGCTGCTGTGGATGCCCCTGCGCACCGATGCGTGCGCAGCAGCGCCTGTGCGCCAGGAAGGCTCCCACGGCGGCCGCGGTGCGCGAGCGGGGCCCCTCACAGTGCCACGCGTGCCCGGCCGCATGCCGCGACCGGTCCTCAACACGGTGCCGCAGCGGCCGCAGCGCCTGGCGACCCGATCGCCTGACCCCGACCGGTGCACCTGCTGCGCCTTTGAGGCTGCTGCTGCATGTTCCCGGCAGGGTTTATTTGACACCGCTGACCGCGCCGGCACGCTCCCTCCTGGCCACGCTATGCGTTCGCGGCGGCCCCGGGACCGCATGTCCTGCATTGCCCATCAGTAAGGGCCCCAAATCACGCGGCCTCCGGCGAGTGCTTTGCTCCCTTGTTGCCCGCTGCTGACGCTGGCGGTCTGCACAGCCAACGCGGGTGGGGTCATGAGAGTCATCAGATTTTCATCGGATGCAGGAGGAGGTGCACCGCTTCCCGGTCGTCCCCCACGCCACGCTGCCCCCTGCCAACCCCGGCGTGCCGCCGTTTGACTACTCCGCCGCCAACGCCGGAGACCTCCGGACTTGGCAGCATGGCGGCCCTACGCCACAAGCGCCGGGCGGCCGGACGGTGGTGCGACACGCCACAGACGGGCTCGTGCTGTACCCTCCGGGGAGGGGATGCTCACCTGCTGGGTACCTTCCCCCCCCCGCCGCCGACGACGATCTCCCCGCTTGGTTTGGCGAGGACGCCGCGCCCTGCGCAACGTCTGCAGAAGAAGCAGAGGTAGAAAGATTCGCCCGAGACTGCATGCCACAGGGTTTGCTCGACACCCACCCTGACACCGTGGCAGCGGCCGCATGCGACAGTTACGTCCGCGTCCTGGATGAACGCATGCTATCAATGCCTGGCGCTGAAGCATGTGCCGTACGTGTTGAAGACAGCATGCACAGCATGCAGAGCACGCAGTACGGGCCGGCAGAAGTGGTGAGAGGCGGACACGCTACCACATCAGTGCCAGCGGCGAGCAGCGCGGATCGGGGCTTGCAAAGCATGCGCAGCATGCGCAGCATGTGTGACTGCGGATCTCCTTCCTGTGTTAGGCGCGGGGGGGTGCGTGTCAAGATGGAAGTGGAGGAATGTTCCGTCCCGGACGCAAGCGCCTGGTGCGGGACGGGGGATGTGGCCGCGCTGTGCACGCTGGGAAAGCGGCAGCGGACGTGCGAGTCCTCCTGCGCCGCCTCTGAAGCACCGGCGATCCCGCTGCTGCAGCGGCAGCGGTCGAGCCTCGCGGACAGTCCGGCGATGGCGATTCTGGGGAAGTGCGTGCGGGGGGCGGAGCCTGCTGGCGGGGTCCGACGGCCACCGCTCGGCGGCGGCGCAGCCGGAGCGTGCGCGCCTGCTGGCTGTGAGCGTGAAACCGAGGAGGGTGAGCGTGTGTGGAGTGTTTGCGGGCACGGCGCAGAGGCGCTGCTGGCCGCAGACACAGGCGCCGTCCGCAGCGGCGGCGTGTCCCCTGCACCCGGCAGCCGCTCGGCCGCCGCCGTGGCGCGCTCGCGTGCTGAGCGCGGCGGCAGCGCAGGCTGCGCGCTGCGGGGGGCTGAGGGGTCACGGGTGGTGGCCGATGCTGTCGATGCACCGGGGTGCGTGGCGGCCTCGCGGGATGGCGGCGGCGGTGGGGCTGCCGTCAAGGCGGCAACGGCGCGGAGCGGCGGGAGCTGCAGGCGGGAGGTGCAGTCGCTGCGGGACACCGCGGCAGCCACTCCGCCGCGCAGGGGGAGGCGAGGAGCCACAGGTGTCCGGAAGCATGTGGCCAACGTGGCCACCGCCGCGGGGCGGTTCCGATGGGAGCCATACAGGTGTGCCCATCCCACACGGGAGTTCCCCGCATGCATGTGCTGCGGCTCCGGGTCTGCGTTGTTTCGGACGTGCATGGCCAGAAGCACGCTTCTGCTGGCGCGCTCCTGCCGTCGAGGCTGCATGTGATGGTCGGGTAGTCGGGCGCATTCGGAATCCGCGCGCTGCATGCATCCGGATCTGACGTACACTCCGCCGCTGCCCCCGCTCGGCGCTGTGGCTGATCCCCCGCCACCGCATCCGAGCTAACGTCTCAGCACAACCCCGTTCACTGAGCGGCGGGAATCGCTTGCTGCACCGAGTCGACTTCTTGCGTCCTCCAGCGCTTGGGGGTTCGGCAAGAACGCCGTCCACGGCGCTATTCGATACCCTGAGCGCCGCCGCGGTGTGTGCAGGTCCCGCAGCGAGCTGCCGGGCGGGGAGCAGCTGCCGGAGGACGGCGAGCACCTCGTGATCGACGGCCAGCACGCCGGCAGCGTCGGCCGCTTCCTGAACCATGCGTGCGTGCCCACCGTCGCCTGCCAGACCTTGCTGCTGCCCGGCGCCGGCGGGGCGCTGCTCTACGCCGTCGCCTTCTTCGCCGACGTCGACGTCCCGGCAATGACAGAGCTCCGGTGGAATTACTATGCTGTCGTCGCCGGTGAGGCCCCGGGGGGCTCCGTGCCGTGCCGCTGCGGCAGCAGCCCCTGCCGCAAGTGGCTGTGCTGACTGTACGGCAGGCCCCGGTCCGCAACTGGCTGTGCTGACTGTACGGCAGGCCCCTGACTGTACGGCAGGCCCCGGTCCGCCGGTGGCTGTGCTGCAAGTTGCTGTGCCACTGGCGCCGACACTGGCGCGCGGTGTGCGCTTCCAGGCCAAGCCGGCTCCACCATTTCGAATGTTTGCCTGTGTGTACACAGCAAAACAGCCGGGGGTCGGCTGGCACACGGAGACTGCGAGTGGTGGAACTTGAAGCGGGAGCTGTCCGCCTCTATGCGGGGGTCTGATGCGGCTGATGAACGTGTGTCTCGGCACACAAGCTGCGGGGTCATGAAAGCCCCGCCCGAAAGTGATGCTCCAGTGGTCTGGCTGACTGGTGGAATTCAGCAACAGGTCTGGGGGCTGATGTTGTGGTTGTTGTGCCCACAGACGTGACCCCGGGCTTGCTCCTGTGCCGGCCACACGCATGACGCATTGCCGTACGTGCCATGGCCTTGTCCACGGTTGCGCAGTTGCGGGGTCTTCGACGTGTGCATGGCTAGACGAAACTGCCATCCCAGAATGGGAGGTCGGACCATCGTACCTGTTGAGGTACTCGTGATTCTCTTGTACTGATCCGGAGGCGACCTTGTTCAGACCAATGTGCATCAAGAGCCAGACACTCTGACAGAAACGGTTCTGTTGCTGGGCGGTTACTGTGCTGCCGGCGGCGGTGTCAATGTATTGCAAGAGCTGGTGTGGGGGTACCAGGCGCCTTTCCTGTCAGGTGCTTGTCGAGCGTCATCAAGCACATGGCAGCGTCACCAGCTGAGGCGGGACACACGCGAACACGGAAGGGTAGAGCGCCGTTATTCTGTAGAGCGCCGTTGTACTGCAGTGGAGCTTCACGGGAGCAGAGGTAGAGCGGCTGCACTGTCGCTGAAACATGCCATGGTGAACCGTGCGAGACTGACGCATGCATCTGCTGTCGCATCCCAGTACAGCTGGGCTGTCCTGGACCGGGTCGTGCCCGCGTCATAGTGAGCGTCTGTATCGCAGACTCTGTATCACATGAGCCCAAACGCAGGTGCACAGACACCACCAGCATGCTCAGCATGTCCACCCTCGTTTATTTCTGCATCTATCCAGCAAACACTACGCTACCCTGATCTCTTTTCAGAATCAAGCTGGATACCACACTCTCAGCCTTGCCAGCGCTTTGAAGTCCCCAGCAGGTGCCCCGTTTAATGTCTTCAACATGAAAACTTCTCTGAAATACACATCGGTTACCATTCCTAGCATCCGTTAGGCACCATCAGGCGGGCATCCTCGTGCAGGGTGTCCGAACTACGTTCACCCCATTTCCGGCCATGATCATGACAGCACCACGTCTTGCAATGTTGTGCAATTCCACTACGACCTCTCGAGCAGGCAACACCTGCGGCCGTCGTCAGGCACAAACGAAAAGAGGACCTCGTCCATCATCGATATCTGGCAGGTACCTACCCATCTCCTGTCAGCCTGCAGTAGCCATGCACGAGGCATGCACTCACGTCTGGCCTCCGATTGTCACGGGCTGCCGATGAAACTGGGGTGCGATTGCCTCGTTCAACATGAACTGTGCAACATCAGACTTGGCGATGGACATCCCGACTCCACCCTGGCCACTCGCCGTCAACACCTTCCATTTCCCCGCTGGAGGTTCTTCCGGCGTCAGCCCCATTGCCCTGACCAGCACGTAGTCGAGATCTGATGCGGCAATGCAGTCTTCCATGGCATACAAGTCCTTCTTCGCCTGGCGAAGGACAGTGGCGAGCATGGTGCCCCAGAGGACGCTGATGGCGCCAAACGGTGTGAAGTCATCGTGGATGCCGAACGACGAGAGCAGGACGAGGCGCGAGACGCCTGCAGTCCTCATCGCGCTGCTGACCATCTCAGCGCCTGCCTTGCTCCAGCGGGCCTTCAGCTCGGGGCGCTTCCGGCCTGGCTGCCGGCTGCCAACACATGCGATGACAGCGTCCACGCCTGCAAACTGCTCCTCGAGCTGCGCCTGAGCCCCCGCATCCTCCAGGACGACCTGCAAACAGGGTCGGTCATGAGCAAACCTCCTGATTTGACATGCAGTAGATTCGTATATACTTGTACGGACGCTCTGTGTATTGCTATGGAAGCACGTGTGGGTGTTTAAAAAATGTGCATGCACGTGGCCCTCGACATCCTCCCCAGCTGGGATCATTCGCCAGCTGCAGGCTGCGACTGGTACAGCTCCGCGGATGGCCATCGGCTGCGCCACCAGCTGGACTCCACTGGCGACTGTATATCGATGCCAGTAACGAGTTAGATGCTGCATGGTGCCGCTCAATGGCTCGCGTCGAATCGGATGCGGAGATGCTGTTGAGAGACGCCTCGCTGGACGTTGCCCTTGATGGCTTATTGTGCAAAACTGTGATTGCATCACAGTCGACACATGGATTGATTTGATCATCATGTAAATGCGTAGTTCACACATCCGGTGAACATCCCTCTGCATGCTCCATCTCAGCACACGCCTTACCATCACGCGCGTGCTAAGCATGAAAGGATGCGGCTACCATACAAAGCAATAAGCATTAGTATGGTCGAATGACGCGTTGTGAAAGAAGCCTTGTACCACTGCAACTACTAAATGTGCCATTCGTCACACACATGTACATGCCGTCGACAAGTACCAGTACTAGCGCGCATACAGTTCAGGTCTGTCAACTGAGATAGACATCTTGCATAAGAGGGTATACCTGGGTGGGAGAAACGTTATTGAATACCGCCTTGAGCTCGTCCTGAAGGGCTGAAGGTTGAACATCGACTTCAAACTCGAATTTCGGTTCCGCTGTTGCCTTGCTTGTCAACGCGATCGGCTTGACTGACAGGTCTTTCGAGTTGATCGCATGTGCAATAACATACTTTCCGACGTCTCCCATTCCTCCCTGCAGAAGTCAGTTGCTCTGCGCACGCAACGCCTGTCCTCGATAATGTGAAAACGCCAATTGCGCATGCCCCGTTTCGCTTGCTCAATCGCATGTACAGTCCACTGTGATTCTGCACTAATTGCAAAGATGGCTACTCCTGTGTGAGTTGGAGATGAGCATCGTCACACTGTTCTGTGCGGGGCGACATGATCACATGATAAGCTTCAGGGCGATCCGGGAGAGGCAGGAAGCAAGCGGCAGACCTGCGGGGCGAAGACAACCGCGATTGACCGTACAGAAGACATCTATGGGCCTTTTGGGGATATAGGCGGTGATGCAGTAGGTGATGAAACGTACTATATCGAGTACATATATATATGCATCAACTCACTTGCAATTGTGATAGCTGCAAGAGGCAAAGCATTCGACTGTTCGACAGCCTGGTGAGTACAGGAGTGCCCCTTTTAAACACGTAAACAGCTTGAATTGTCCTTGGATGCGGTGCGCTTCTGCTATCAAGATGCGGGTGCCGGAAGGTGCTGAGAAGTTGATGCTCCCGATTATGGCGAGGCACTTAGTGTCTACAAGGGTTCTCTGCGCACACTGTTCCCCCGTCCCCAGTTATGTTTCCCGATTTATCGGGGTAAAGGAGGTGCCCAGCAGCCCACAAGCACTATACCCAAACCGCCTGCCCTGGTCTGCCTGCAGAGGCCTATGCACCATCACAGCACCCGCGCACGCACGGCCCACGATGGACAGCACACCCGCGCGACGTGTGTGGGCCCAACACATGACTGATACTGCATTCAACCTATCGTCTCAACTCTGCACGTGGTAGAAGTATACCGACCGACCCATCCAGGCACTGTGACGTTGTGGCACCCGTGTTGAACGTCTGCCGAGATCCTTCTACACCTGTTTACGCCGCTATGGCAGCCTGGTAATAGCACGCCTATACAGCAACCCGTAGACTGCAAGCCTGAAGGTAGATATTATTCTCTGGAATCTGTAGTTATTTTTCAGCTGGCGCACGGGCTCAAGACGGCTGACACCGGCCTGCGGCGCAAATCCGTACGGAGGTCTTCGGGGAACCCTGACGCCACGCGACCCCGTACGACCTGAAAGCAGCTACTATCACGTCACCTTGACACACATTGCGTTTGATCTCGTCACCAGGGAACGGGAAGTGTCACCGCCCTGTAATTCCTGTGGGTGCAACCACACCTGCAGGTGCACAGCACCACTAGACTCACAGCCCACAGGAGTTGGAAGATCCAATGACAGGGCGAGAAATGGTTGGCTCGAGTGGTTGACAGACCTTCTGCCTCTGTCACTCAGGTCCCTTTCACGCCCGGCCGTGGGCAACTCGCCACTTCGTGTTGCGGCGCCCGTGCCCAAAAGGCAAGCACAGACGCCGAACTGGAAGCCTCCGGGGTTCGACAAGCAAGCGGCAGCCCGGCCCCACCCTCTGTCCGCGCACTGCGCCGGCTTGGTACACCGGGAACCCCTCGCAGCGTCGCTAGCTCGGGGTGCAACGCACCCGCCGGCAGCAGGAGGATCGGGAGGCAATCGGCCACAAAGCTAGCACCCGCCAGCAGCCTCCGTGTAACACACTGGCCCCCCTGGCATCATATGATGTGTACCAGAGGGCTGCTTCCAGGCTGGTCGGCGGCCGGCCATTCCCACACAGGTGACGCCCCGTCACCCGCCGTAGCTAGCACACGACGCAGTGCCAGACACCATCATGTACGACATGCACGGTGTGGTCCCGGAGGGTGTACCGCCACGCACCTGCAACGCGCTGGTCATGCCCGACTGTGCCACTGACGTTGACATGACAGAGGCCGAAGCAGCCGTGCCGACACACACGCTGCCGCCCTCGGTCATCATGCACCCAGAGCTCGGGCCGGTCATGCGCGCCGGGCCGGGGGGGGGGGGGGGGGGGGGGGGGGGGGGGGGGGGGGGGGGGGGGGGGGGGGGGGGGGGGGGGGGGGG
>JAUMHO010040369.1:0-25650 GCA_032360965.1 Ulva armoricana
CTTCACCGGTATAAAGTAGCGCCGTCGATAAAATAGTTTGAGTAGATAAAGTTGATTCAAACATACTTATATCTAAGTGTCTGCCTTTTCCCATTCTATCTCTTTCATAAAGAGTACTAACAATAGAAAGAGCAGCATAAGAGGCAGAAGTATAGTCGGAAACTAAAATGCCAGATACCAATGGAGCTCCATTAGCTTGACGCGTGAGATTAAGAACACCCGCTTCAGCCTGAAAATTTAAATCATGCCCTGGTTTAGTTGAAAATTTAGAGTTTTGGCCATAACCAGAGATGGAACAAAAAATGATTTTGTTATTTATCTCTTTGGCTTTGTTATAACCTATCCCTAGCCGAGTCATTACTCCAGGGCGAAAATTCTCTAAAATTATGTCCGTCTTTTTAATAAGGCGATTTACTATTTCTATTCCTTCTTTACTTTTCAAATTCAAAGCAATTCTTTGTTTGTTCCGGTGAAGGCTCCAATAATATAGACTTTCTCCCTTAATTATTGGTGGTAAACGCTGAGCCAAACCCGGTTTCAAAGATTCAATGCGAATAGTATTACAACCCAAATCAGTAAGAATAGTTGAACAAAGCTCACCTGGTAAAAGATGAGTGAAGTCCAATAGGGTAAGATTTGTTAGCGGTAAAGTCACAAATTACTTTCCAAAGTTTGGATGACTGATGTTACCATGTCTAAAGATAATACAATTACTTACGAAAATGACCAATAATCAAACTCAAGATTTTGCAGGACAAGTTGCCATTATTACTGGTGGCGGTACAGGACTTGGCAAGGCCATGTCTATAGAATTAGCTGCGCGTGGTGCATCAGTAATAATAGCTAGTCGCAAAATGGAAAATTTAAATACTGCTTTAGCTGAAATGGAAAAGCGTAATCTTTCTGCCACACCATTTCAAATTGATGTTCGTGAACATGAGAAAGTAGCCGAGCTTACAAAATTTGCCATAGAAAAATTTGGCAAAATTGATATTTTAATAAACAATGCCGCGGGCAATTTTTTAATCCCCTCAGAAAAGCTAACACCAAATGGCTGGAAGTCCGTTGTTGATATTGTTCTCAATGGAACTTGGTATTGCTCCAGCCTTTGTGGGCAAGAAATGATAAAACAAAAACACGGTGTTGTTTTAAATATAATCGCCACATATGCTTGGACAGGGGCACCAGGGGTTGTGCATTCAGCTTCTGCTAAAGCTGGTGTATTAGCCATGACCAGAACCTTAGCTGCCGAATGGGGCAAATATGGAATCAGAGTCAATGCTTTAGCACCTGGAATTATGATAACGGAAGGTGCCTCCAAAAATTTGTTATTTGATACAGAAGAAGCACAAGACCAAATAAAAAAGGCAATTCCTTTAAATCGATTTGCTACCGTTGAAGAAATTGCGAAATTAGCAGCACTTTTATGCTCAAAAGATGCTTCTTACATTACCGGTGATGTGATGACGGCCGACGGTGGCCGCTGGCTAAACAATGGAATGTTGAGTCTGTCGTGAAAAAAATAGTTGTATTGCTACTATTATTCATTTTGGTCAATGCTTCAGCGAATGCACAATCATCACCATATCTAATAACAAAAACATTGACGCACGGTGGACTTTCCAGAGTTTATTGCGTCCATCTTCCCAAAAACTATTCAAAAACAAAAACTTATCCCTTGCTTTTAGGTTTCCACGGCACTTTAGGAAGCCCCCAGTACTTATGCAATATGACCGGTTTTAATTATATTGCTGACGAAAAAGGTTTTATAGTCGTCTATCCACAAGGCGTCAATTCTGAATGGAATGACGGCCGCTTAGATTATGAATCGTATGTTAAAGAACAAGGCGTCAACGATGTTGCTTTCGTATCGACACTTATAGATACCTTATGCAAACAATACAAAATTGACAAAAAGAGAATTTATGCCACAGGAATGTCCAGTGGCGGCATGCTTGCTCATCTTTTAGCAGTTCACTTACCCGATAAAATTGCAGCAATAGCCACCGTATCGGCTCCCGTGCCAAAACAATTGTCTGTGAAGCATCCAAACATCAAACCAGTGCCAGTACTTATGATTGCTGGAACCGAAGATCCGATATTGCCTTTTAGGGGCGGTGTGATCATTATTGGAGGAGAAAATCGCGGCTCGATCTTATCTATCCCCGACTCAGCAACTTATTGGATAAAACAAAATCATTTACCGATCGAACCAAAATCAATATATTTACCCAATAAAAGCATAAAAGACGGCACAACTACACAGGTAATAACTTATGCTCCGGCAAAACCTGGTCCGGAAGTGGTTGTTTATATAATAGAAGGCGGCGGGCATACTTGGCCAGGCGGAAGTCAGTATTTGCCAGAATTACTTATTGGTAAAACATGTTACGATTTTAGCGCTAGCAATGTAATTTGGGATTTTCTCTCCACTCATTCAAAATAAATGAAATCTGAAACAACAATAGGCAAAGCATCAAGACTGGAAATTTTTTCTTGGGCAATGTTTGATTTTGCCAACTCATCCTATAGCACAATTGTAGCGACAACTATTTTTAGTGCTTATTTTGTAGAAGTAATCGCTAACAGCATAGAAACTGCCCATCATGGCGCCGGTACTCTTTTGCTTACTTGCGCAATTACTGTCTCCAGCCTTTTGGTAGTGTTTACAGCTCCAATGGTGGGAGCAATTGCTGACGCTCGTGCTTGTAAAAAACATTTTTTATTGAATACTACAATAATATGTATAGGCGCAACAATATTTCTAGCAATGGTAAAGCCAGGAGAAATAAATATTGCCCTAATACTTTTAGTTTTGGCCAATTTTGCTTTTGGTACTGGAGAAAATTTAATTGCTGCTTTTTTACCAGAAATTGCTGATCGAGATGAGATGGGCAGAGTGTCCGCCTTTGGTTGGACATTAGGTTATACCGGCGGGTTATTAGTTCTCTTGGTCTGCATGGCTTATGTATCAATGGCTGAGAAAGCAGGACAGACTCAAGTTCAATACGTACCGATAACACTTTATATAACGTCTTTGTTTTTTATTCTTGGCTCATCAATCACTTTTATAAATTTAAAAGAACGAGCTATAGCCGATAAAACAATTAAAAATGAAACCATAATCAAAGCAGCATTTACACGATTGTCCAATACATTCAAACACGCTAGACATTATCAAGACTTATTTAGATTTTTAATTGTTTTATTCATGTATAGCTCCGGAATCGCGCCTACTATATTATTAGCTTCTGTCTACGCCCAAAAAGTGATTGGCTTCAGTACTCAGGATTGCATATTGATGATATTTGTTGTGAATATTGTGGCAGCCAGTGGCGCTTATATGTTTGGTTTTATACAAGATAAAATCGGTTCTGTATCAACACTTAGAATTGCTCTCTTCATTTGGGTATTAGCTACTGTAATTGCTTATTTTTCGCAAAACCGTTTTGAATTTTGGATTGCTTGTTTATTGGTGGGAGCAGCACTTGGCTCCAGTCAATCAGTGGGACGAGCAATGGTTGGACAATTTTCGCCAAAAAATAAATCAGCTGAATTCTTTGGTTTGTGGGGACTAGTAGTAAAATTGGCTACCGCCATCGGACCTTTAATTTTTGGCTTAGTTACTTATTTAAGTCAAAATAACTATCGATTAGCTATTCTTTCAAGCACTGTTTTTTTTGTAATTGCTATATGCTTGCTATCGTTAATCAATGAAAAACGTGGCAAAGCCGCTGCTCTTGAAGTACATATAAACGAATAAGGGAATTATATATGTCATGCAAATTATGCGCTGAACAAATACAGCTAAAAGAGGAAGACATTATCTATTCCGACGAAAATTGGCTAGTTAGACATAGCCAAGAGACTAATATTCTCGGTTATTTGATATTACAATCTAAACGCCATTTCTTAGATTTATCCGAAGCTAATCCAAAAGAATTACAAAGTTATGGTCCTTTGCTCAATACATTGATGAAAGCTATAAAGAAAACAATTTCACCTCGTAGAATTTACACATTTACTCTGGCGGAACTAGTGCCACATTTCCATGTGCATGTTATTCCTGCTACGGAATCATTGCCCAAAGCTTTTCGTGGGCGGGGGATAGTCAACTATCCGTTAGAACCAAAAGGTTCAACTGTCCTGACAAAGAGCACTAGTGAATCTATTTCTCGAGCTATCAAAAATCTTTAGTGTGCGCATCTGGCGTCACAGAAAATGATTGGAAAAACTGAGCAACAGCCGGAGAATTCAACCAAGGTTTAGTACCCAGTGCACAAAGCCAATATATGCGTGGACCGACAATATAAATGAATGACCGTCCATATTGACTTTGTTTTTCATGGATGATAGTAAACTCTGATTTCCGTCCAGGATATCCTTTTAATTGAACGGCGGCCTTACTATTTACTTTCGCACCCATTTTGGAAAACATAGGACCTTCCAATTTGTTAAAAAGTCCCTGCGCGTCCGCTACACGTCCCGGCAAAAAGAAAGTAATAACACTATAGCTCCCTTGAAAATCATTGGAAGTATAAATAGTCTCGTAGATAGATCCTTGCTGCCCAGTAGTTTTTTCTGGCCTGGTTGGAAACATGGCACTAAATTTCGAATCAGAAAATTGAAATTGTTTCATTCTGCCTATTTTTGTATCCAATGTTTTGGCTGGAGGAAAGCAACCCACTTTCAATTGCTCAACTGCATAACCTTTGCTTTTAAGCAACTCCGGTATACCTTGCTGACCAACCATGTGTGCAGAACCAACAGCTACTAGACACACATCATCATTGGCTATAAGTTCTTCCAGTTTTTGAGCCATAGAAATATTGCGTTTATTAATTACCTTGTCATAACTATCAGATAATTCCGGATGTTCTCTAGCTTCTTTTGTAGCAAGATTTTCCATTTGAACAGCATCCCCCTCTTTCCACGCCTTTTCAAATTCTTGTAAGTATTTCCCATCATTTTGAAAACTGAGAAGCGTCAAACGAAGCTCTTTGTCTTGATCAATATTGTTTTTATCCGCTACTAAACCTAGTTGAAATTCCGGAGTTTCAAGCTGTGCAATTTTTTTTCCTAATTCTTTAGCACGAGAAATGAAATATCTATCCAGTCCTAAACCATATCTATAACCTTCCCCACCCATTTGTTGTCCTCGAATAATACCGCCCACAAATCCCGGCTTATATGATTCATACATGGACAACGTTTCTCCGGACCAATTCAAATAATCATTCAATGTTTTTTTCGTTTCAGGCGATAGATGTAAGGAAAGATGATCTCCAGAAGAAAATATACATTTATCTTTGTAATTTTTATCTATTTTTCCCATGTCAATATTAGGATTGGCGAGCTCAACCACTAATATCGGCGAGTCAAGAAAGATTTTTTCTATTTCTTTGGGCAATGGATAAAAATCTTTCGATAAGAGATGAATAGTTCCTACCAAATAAATAGTTTTACTCCCTTTTGTTGCTTTCCAAGCAAATAGTTTTGATTCACTTGCTTGAGGCGCAGCTAGCGAAATTGATGCAGCTGAATTATTTATATTTTCTTGGGCAGGGTTAGAAGGAATAGTGCTAGTGGTAGATGTTTGATCCTGCACTTGACTCTGGGCTTGATCCGCCTGTTGATATTTATTTACAAAGGAATAATAGCCCTCTTCTTCTTTCTTTTTAGGAGCCCATTTATCTATTTTCTTATTTGCAGAAATTTTTTCCTTGCTATTGTCACCAGCTTCTTGAGCAATCAGGTTGGGTACAGCAAACACCATAGTCAGGGAAATACTGACGATATATTTTTTCATTTTTTATCGCCTTCTAGAATTTCTTGCCCAGTAATCATTCGCTTGATCATTATTATTCCGATAATTTTGCTTATATCCCGGTCCAGCTCCTTGTCTGTGCCAGTAATCATTAGCCTGATCATTGTTGTTTCGATACTTATCTCGTGTAGACACCACGGGCATATTCGAGTAATACCGAGAAGTTGATTGTCCGGCTGAATTTCGGGTCACTTGTCGGGGTTCTGGAGCTATAGCAAATGAATCAAAAAACTTTTCTACAGCAGGCGATTTTAACCAAGCGGCAGAGCCTGAAATAGCAATAACGTAAACGATTTTCCCATTAGTAAATTCTCTTGCCAAGCCTTTTCCATCGGCAAACTTATATTCTCGCCCCTCTAAACCTCCACATTCGATAAGTCTGATTTCCGCATTTTTGAATTGCGGCATGCTGACTGAGTCCAACAATTGAGCTACGGAATGTGAGTTAAGCTTTGGTTCTGCCCAGAGAACTCCCAGTGCATCACCTGTTTTATTTTGATATAGATAACTGTTCATACCGATCAGAGTACTACGGTCGTCCGACTTATGAAAAAACGGTTTTCCCGGAAAGGCAGCATAAAATTTTCCATCTGGAAAAAATTGTCCGGAGATTTTGGTCGTTCCACTGGACATTTTAGAAGGACTTACCAATAATTGTTCAATAACAAATCCTTTTGTTTTCAATTGCTCAAGTATTCCTTGATCTCCACCAAAATTTACAGCAGAAACAGCTACCAGAGCACGGTCATTGCTGTTAAGAAGCTCATCTATCCTATTAGCCATCAAAACATTTTGTTCTTTCATATTGTCCAAATACCATTTATTCAGGTCGGCATTACCAACACATACCGAGCTATCTAAGGCATAGATTTTGTTGGCATCACCATTTCTCCACGCCAATTCATTCTGCTGAAAATATGGCTTAAAAGAATGGCGGTTGTTCTTCAAAGTGATTAAGCTACATCTTAAGATTCTATTTTGTTCAGAGTCATCTAATTTTTGCAATTCTTTCAACTCATATTCATAACTTTTAAGAGGAATAATTTTTTTGCCTAATTTTTTTGCTCGTCTCTCATAAAAATCATCCATATTCTGAGGGCGAATGCCATCTGCACGCATTATTGCTTTAGTTATTAAGTAACTAGCTATTACTGGCTTGCAATTGTTATACATTGCCAGGTTTTCGCCAGACCAAGATAAATATTCATCCAGTTCTTTCTTTGTTTCAGGTGATAAATAGGAAGAAATAGTTTTGTCCTTTGGCATCTCCGCTAATTTCTTCACAATGCCATCTCTAATAGCAGGCTTTACCTCGGTTGATTCGGTAATTAACACTGGCGCATTTAAAAAAACCGCTTCTATTTCATTAGGGAATTGTTTGAAGCTTGAATCAAGTGTAGAAATAGTGCCGGTTAGATAAATTGTTTTATTGTTTTTTGTAGCTTTCCAGGCAAAGACCTTTCGCACTGGAATCTCAGTAATTGGGGCTGGAGGAGTTAATGCCTTCACTGGAGGAGCTTCTGGAGCTACATTCGATACAGAAGAAGTACTATTTTGATCTGGTTCACTTTTGTATTTCTCTTTTACAAACGAGTAATAACCACTTTCTTCTTTCGGATTTTCAATTTTATTATCAGACTGAGCAGCTGGACCAGGTTGATTAGTTTGAACAGGTTGATTAGAATCCGAATTCTTATTCATGAAAGAATAGTATCCCTCTTCTTCTTTCTTCTTAGACGCCCATTTATCTATTTTTTCTTTCTTTTTTGTCTGAATCTTTTCTTCATTTGGGCTTAATTGAATTTCTTCAGCTGAAATACTGCTATTAGAACCTATCATCAAAACCATTGACAAAACGAGCAACTCGGATAAACGCATTCAAACTCTCCCAAATTTATAGCCAGATTTTATAGATACATTGTGTATACCCTTAGTCTAATATGTCTTCAATTGATGTCCGCTTTTAATTTACATAAATTATGGGTTTTTAAAACCACCGCCACCTGGTGTTTCAACAACTATAGAGTCATTAGCCGCCACATCTACAGTTGCTTTTCCATTTAGTTCAATAATATCACCATTATCATGTTTCAAATAATTTGAACCTGGTAAGGCGGAGCTTCCCCCATTTAATCCATGCGGCGGAATTTGCCTGCGTCCGGATAAAATAGAAACTTGCATTGGCTCCAAAAATTTTATTTTCCTTACTGTTCCGTCTCCTCCAGAATAATTTCCCTGCCCACCGCTGTCTTTGCGGATAGAAAATTCTTCCAATAATACTGGATAGCGTGTCTCCAATACTTCTGGATCTGTGAGACGAGAATTAGTCATATGAGTCTGGACAGCATCAGCACCAGCAAAATCTGCTCCAGCACCGCTACCCCCACATATTGTTTCATAGTATTGATATTTATCATTGCCAAAAGTCAAATTATTCATTGTTCCTTGACTAGCCGCCATAATTCCTAAGGCACCGTATAATGCATCAACAATAATTTGCGAAGTCTCGACATTGCCAGCTACAACAGCCGCTGGATAAGCAGGATTTAGCAAACTGCCTTTAGGCACAATAATTTTTAAAGGTCGCAAGCAACCAGCATTGAGAGGAATATCGTCTTTTACAAGCGTGCGAAATACATAGAGTACTGCTGCTCGACAAACAGACAGAGGAGCATTGAAATTATTTTGACTTTGTATTGATGTGCGAGAAAAATCAATTACCGCTTCTTCCTTGAGACGATCAATTTTTATTTCCACTGTCACTTCTAGTCCATCATCCATTTTGCAAGTGAATGCGCCGTCTTTTAAGCCACCAATAATTCTTCGTATGCATTTTTCGGCATTGTCTTGAATGAAACCCATATATTTTTCGACTATTTCCAGACCGTAATCATTAATCAATTTATGAAGCTCAGCAACACCACAGTTGTTGGCAGCAATTTGAGCTTTTAAATCAGCAATATTTTGTTCACAATTGCGCACCGGAGGGCGAGATTCAGTAAGTAACTTTCTTACACCTTCTTCGTGAAAAACACCTTTGCTTACTATTTGGGTAACAGAAATTAAAACACCTTCTTCTTCAATAATTTTGCTGGCAGAAGGCATTGATCCAGGGGTAATACCACCAATATCAGCATGATGAGCGCGAGAAGCAACAAAGAAAGAAGCTTGGCTTTTGTCGCTAATAAAAACTGGAGTTATAACCGTGATATCCGGTAAATGAGTACCGCCACTATAAGGATCATTCAGCATATAAACATCGCCTGGCGATAGGCGATGTCCACGTAGATTGATAACACTTTGTACGCTTTCCCCCATTGAGCCCAGATGGACGGGCATATGAGGAGCATTAGCTATTAAATCACCTTTGCTATCGAATAGAGCACACGAAAAATCCAATCTTTCTTTTACGTTGACCGAATGACTCGTATTTTGTAGAACAATTCCCATTTGTTCTGCCACAAACATAAACAAGTTATTGAATAGCTCTAATATAATGGGATCTGCCTTGCCATTATTTAAAGCGTTTGCTTCTTTAGACTTTACTTCTTTATTTGGACAAAGAATTAAACACCCTTGCTCATTTCGTCTGGCAACCCAATTATCTTCAATAATAGTTGTTGATGTATCATCAATTATAATTGCTGGTCCAATTATTTCTTGATTAGCAATTAAATTATCTGTTTTAAAAGCCTGTGCGTCAAACCATTTATGGTTAGAGTACATTTTCACTGTTTTGTTTTCATGACTCTCAAGCTTTTCTTTTTTCCAAGGTAATGTTGATAGCTTAGTTGGCGCAATTACTTCCACAGATATAGCCGTAATAACAATTGGTTTGCCTTCGCTAGCAAAACCATATAATTTTTGATGTGCTTGTTCAAAAGCACTTACCATATTTTCATAAGAATTTTTCTTGATAGGAATTGAGAAATCGCTTCCTTCATAACGCATTCTAAAATGCACAATAGAACTTATTGGCATGTCTGAATTAACTTGAGACTGAACTGCTTTTATAGCTTCTGCTTGTAATTCATTTATAACAGTGGCAACCTCATTTTCAATCTTGTTAGAAAAATTTTGCTCCACTGTCATTTCTTTTATTACCGATATATCGGCCAAACCCATGCCCAAGGCGGATAGGACTCCAGCATAAGGATGAATAACAATTTGTTTTATTCCAAGTTGCTCGGCAATTAAACAAGCATGTTGCCCACCTGCACCACCAAAACAATAGAGCGTATAATTAGTTACATCATGCCCTTTTTGTACAGATACTTGTTTTATAGCATTGGCCATTTTTGAAACAGCAATGGTTAAATAACCAAAAGCTACTTCTTCCGGCAAGCGAGTACTACCCGCTTGTAATTGAATTATTCTAGACAATTCATCAAATTTTTGTTGAACTGTCAAAACATCTATAGCTTGATCATTATTTGGACCAAATACATGCGGAAAGAAATCAGCCTGAATTCTGCCTAGCATGACATTAGCATCAGTAATAGTTAATGGTCCATCATTCCTATAACAAGCTGGACCTGGATTGGATCCGGCTGATTGTGGACCGACGCGATAGCGATAACCATCAAAATGTAGTATTGATCCGCCACCAGCAGCTACGGTGTGCACTGCCAGCATGGGACTTGACAGACGTACACCAGCAATTGTTGTTTCAAGTACTCTTTCCAATTCGCCAGAATATTGAGCAACATCTGTAGAAGTACCACCCATATCAAATGTAATAATTTTGTCTAGACCTAACTCACGACTAGTTTTTATTGCGCCGATAATGCCACCAGCCGGTCCAGATAATATACTGTCTTTACCTGCAAAATGTTCCGCATCAACTAATCCACCGCTGGATTGCATAAACATGAGCATTGTTTGATCTAGCTCATCTTGCAAGCTCTTGATATATTTCTTCAATACTGGAGATAAATAAGCATCAACTAACGTTGTATCTCCACGTCTGATTAGTTTCATTAGAGAAGATATTTGGTGAGAAACAGAAATTTGTTCATAGCCAATAGCTCTAGCAATTTCAGCTACTTTATTTTCATGTGCATGGTAACGATACCCGTGCATAAGCACAATAGCTAAAGATCTATATCCTTCTTCAAATAATTTCTGCAAATCTTTATATGTTTTTTCGACATTCAAAGGCAGGTGAACTTTTCCATTAGCCAAATGTCTCTCTTCTATTTCAATGACTTTTTCATAAAGCATTTCCGGTACATTAATTTGTAAAGCAAAAATATCAGGCCTATTTTGATAGCCAATACGAATGGCATCAGCAAAGCCTTTAGTGATAGCTAATACCGTCGGTGCACCTTTATGCGTCAATAGAGCATTGGTGGCTACTGTGGTTCCCATTTTTACAGACTCGATGCTATTTTCACTTAGGGCTTCATTGGGTTTAAGTCCAAGAATTTGTTTAATAGCAGTTAGACTAGCGTCACGATAACATTGACTCTCGGAAAGTAATTTAGCAACAACAAATTTGCCATTTGAATTCATAGCAATGACATCGGTAAAGGTTCCCCCTCTGTCAATCCAGAATTGCCATGTATCACTCTTTGAAAGGTTATTCATTGATTTATTTATTCAACCGTTACTTATCAATTCTAAGAGTATAGAATAGGCATTCATTGTTTGAACAAATTTCTTAAATGACCAAGTCAGGAGATTGTCCGTGAAAAGCAAAGGTAAAAAGCTCATATATCCCAAATACTGCCGTTTAACCAGCAATGGTGCACTAGTAATTGCCAGGAAATTTGACGATATTATTGAACCTACCCCAAAGAATATAAAAGCCCCTGACTATTTGGCATCGGTTAATCATGACCTGGCAATTATTGATAAAGATGATTATTTAAAAGCCCTTGCCAAGCAGGAAGAACATTTGAATTTATTGGTCAGGAAACTAAAAACCATACGCAAATCATTGATTGTTGTTTTTCAAGGAAGAGATGGCTCGGGCAAAAGTGGCGCGGCTGAAAGAATTATGGAAGCCCTTGATTATGATACGACTATTTTTCAGACTGTACACGCAGGACCGCCGTCAGAAGATGAGTATAAACATCCACACTTATGGCGCTTTCTCACCAATGAGCGCATGCCAATTTTTGGTCAAGCGCGTGTATTTGATAGAAGCTGGGCAGAAAGAGTATTGGTAGAACCAGTGATGGGAATTACTAAAGGAAAAGAACTTTTAAAGTCTTATGCAGAGCTTCGAGCCTTCGAATGGTTACTTGTTAGTCAGGGAAATATTGTAATAAAATTCTGGCTCGACATAACAAAACAAGAACAGTTGCGACGATTTCGCAAGCGAGAAAAGAAAAAACCTTGGAAAGTTAGTGAATTCGACGGTGTTGCTCGAAAACACTGGAATGACTATACGGAAGCAGCCAATAAAATGTTTTATTTAACTGGCACTGATTTTGCACCTTGGTACATTGTCTCCAGTGAAAATAAAGATTACAGTCGAGTGACTATTCTGGAAATAATCAATCAAGGTTTAAATAAAGAATTAAAGAAATTCAGGAAAAAACATAATCTATGAGCACCATTACATACGATGACTTTACTAAAGTTGATATGCGCGTGGGAAAAATTATTGCTATAGAAGATTTTCCAAAAGCTCGGAAGCCAGCTTATAAATTAAAAATAGATTTTGGCGACCTAGGTATAAAACAATCAAGCGCCCAAATTACTCACAAATATTCTAAGGAAGATTTACTCAATCGCCTAATTATAGCTGTAGTAAATTTTTCTAAAAAACAAATAGCTGATTTTCAATCGGAAGTTTTAGTTTTAGGAACAGAATTGGAAAAAGATATTGTAATCCTGCTAGAGCCGCATAAAGACGCCGTTCTAGGAACTAGGGTATTTTAGCAAATGTTTCCACTTCGAGATTCGAACCCTTCAAAATCAATTCCAATTGTCAATTTATTGTTTATCGCAACAAATATTTTAGTTTTTTTGTTTTTTGAAACTACTCTTCCAGAAGCAAATTTGAAAGAATTTATAACGACTTATGGACTAGTACCCAATCGTCTTTTAGACAATTTTGATTTAAGCCAATTTTCCACAATATTGTCATCTATGTTTCTTCATGGTGGCTGGTTTCATTTGATAAGCAATATGTGGGCGCTCTATATTTTTGGAGATAACATAGAAGATAGACTTGGGCATATAGGTTATTTTTTCTTTTATATGATTTGCGGGATAATGGCTGCTTTAGCTCAAGCTTTTGCTTTGCCTTCATCATCATTACCTACCGTTGGAGCTAGCGGTGCCATTGCTGGAGTATTAGGAGGATATCTATTGTTATTTCCTAGAGCTCGCATAGAAAGCTTAGTTCCATTTATGGCTATGTCGTATTTAGTAGAAATTCCAGCTTATGTTTATTTAGGCTTCTGGTTTTTATCACAATCTTTTACCGGTGTATTTTCGCTAGGTGACGCAGCTGCAAACCAAGGCAGCATAGCCTGGTGGGCACATATCGGTGGCTTTGTAACTGGAATTCTTTTGGTTAGATTTTTTGAAAAAAGACAAAGCAATAGGCAAAATGAGGCATACTATTAATATGGATAATAACTGGAAAGAAACCATTGAAGCCGGCAACAAAGCTTTTAGTTCTGGACGCGTAGCAGAAGCTGAAAGAATTTTTGTTGATGCTCTCAAATTGGCCGAACAAATAGATGACAAACATGATCTGGCAGTGAGTTTAAATAATTTAGCGGCCATCCATCATACTCAGGGTAAATATGCTCAGTCAGAAGAGATGTATAAAAAAGCGTTGGGGATTCGAGAGAGCTCATACGGAAATGAACACCCAGAAATTGCTCTCAATTTACACAATTTAGCAGTTTTATATAGTGCCAGGCGCATGTATCAATCAGCAGAAGAATACTATAAAAAAGCTCTCTTTATGAAAGAGAAGCTATATGGTCCAAGTCATAAAGAATTGGTAAGCACACTAATTTATTACGCAAAACTTCTAAAAATATTAGACCGCCTAGCAGAATTGCGAATACTAGAAGATCGAATTCAAACAATTGACAGCGAATCTAAAGAGGAAGCTAGCCAAAATATTATCTAACTTTGATTGGGCAAAGTTAGATAAATAGTCGTTCCTCGTCCAGCTGATTCAGCCCAGACTCGACCACCAATTCTTTCCACACTGTTGCGAGCAAGATACATGTTTAGCCTGGAACTGTAAGTTTCTTCAGCGTGTTTGCCACCAATAAAACCAACAAACATCTCATCAATATCATCTTGCCCTAAAGCTGGACCAGAACTAGTAACAGATAAACGGATTTCATTTCCTTTAACTATGCTTTCTATCCTTACTCTGCCACCAGGTGCGGTAACAGAGATCATCTTTTGTAAGAGCTTCAAAATAACATCACGTAATATTTCTCTATCTATTTGAACATTTGGCAAACCAGTGATGGTTTTATAATCAAGCATAATCTGATGATTTTTAGCATCAGCAGCAGCAGCTTCTAAACACTGTCCTATCAAAGGCGTCAAAGCCACCGCCTCTTTAACATAAGCACTTGGTGGCAGATAACCGCCGTACATCATTAATAAGCTATCGATTACGCCTATTACTTGTTGATATTGAACACGCAGCTCTACAACTGATTGCCCTACTGCTGGATCTAATTTAGAAATTATTATATTTAAAATACCTTGCCATTTACTTTCCGCTTGCACCAAAGGCAATCGCAAAGAATCAGACAACATAGAAATAATATCTGCTCTTAAACGAGCAACTTCACTATGCACCGACTTATCTCGTACAGCCATGACATAACCAACAACATGCATTTCGTCCGCCATCAATGGATGTAAGTGAATCAAAACACTGGTATTGGTGTTTTGAGTATTATTGTGTATAACACCTTCCGGATAAAATTGTGAAATCAAATCACCAGGCGTATCACCATGATGCGCAAAAGCTATGCCCGGTTCTTTCTGATTGTCATTACCGTCTTTTTTCACTAAATCAAAACAGTGCCTACCAGCAATTTCAGCTTCGGTAGCTCCTATCCACTTTAGAAAAATAGGATTAGCAGTTAATACGTTGCCAAATTGGTCTAAAACTAAGAACCCTTCGCTGGAGACTTGCATCACAGCACCTAGTTTTTGTTGCAAAAGTACTGCTTGTTGATTTGCATAATTTACCTGCTTGGATAAATCTGCCAATTGCCTACTCTGCGTCATCAATTGTTTGTTAGCTGTCGCTAGCTGAGTATTGGTAACATCAACTAATTTTGATTTTTCCTCCAACTCTTCCGTGTGCTTATTCATTTGAGTTTTTAGACTTTGCACACTAGTACGTGGATAAGCAATGGCAGTATCAATCGCTTCCCCAAGCTCTACCCATTCTGAACTCAAATTATCTAAAGAAGGCAAATTCGGTTTGTGTTGTGCTAAATCGTGCGCACGTTCAATGAGAAAGCGCATGGAAGAATTAAAGCGTCCCGAAATAGCAGCACTGAAAAATAAAGCAATAGCAATTCCTAGAACACCGCTCAATACAGCTTGTCCCAGTATGATAGTAATTTTGGGCAATATATCAGGCACTTTAGCAGTGACAATGATTAGTCCCATGATGCTATTTTTTTCTTTTTCTAAATTAAAAGGCTTCCAAATTCTTCCACCTGATTCAAGATCGGGGAAGCGAACAGCAGCTAGCCCTTTGCTATTTAACAATGAAATGTAATTACTATCACTTTTACCCAGCCCGGGAGTAATAGCCACTACTTTGCCTTTATCTTGGTCTGTCAAAGAAAATAGAACTAAATCCACGCCCTTAATTGGATCATTTGCTAATTCAAGTTTTTTGCTTAGTCCAGTTAGAAATGCACCATCAATTGGTTGACTAACAGCCACTGCACCCAATACTTTTGCTCCTTGGGTAATTGGCACTATGGCGGTAATAGCAATACCTCCAGCCATAGTCAAATCAGTTGGTCCACACCAAAAATCATGAGCCAGAACGCGATCTGCACTTTTATCTTGTACTAAATATCCAGATCTAGATGGGGTGTCGCTACTATAAAAAACTCTTTTGTGTTCATCAATGACAGTAATAAATCCAGGATGACCATATTTATCAATTACGTTTTTAATAATTTGGGCTACTTGGGTTCTATTTCCACTTTCATATGCTTGGCGGAAGCCAGCATCATTTTCCAAGCCTTTAGCAATATCGCTATTTTGAGTTTGAATTTTAACAATTTCAGCAATTAGCCTTTTGCCAGCATCGTCGACTGTTTTATGCACAGCACCATGGTAAGTGTTGTATTGCATAAAAAGTTGATAGCCAGTGTTGGCTACTACCATAACTAAAATGACGGTTATAAAAGCAAAATTGAGCCGCGAACCTAAACCCAAAATCTTTTAGCTCCAAATCTCCACAGAACAAGTTTATCTCTAAAGTAGCCTACTTTAGAACTATACATTCCATACTTGTATAAAGTCTACAAGCAAGATGTCATTTAGGGTTAGTAGGGGCGTTCCGGTATTCAACTTGGACTTGAATGGCTCGAATTAATTGGTTTGGTCCACAGTAACCCAACTCAAGCAAAATCTGTCCTAGTGGTTTGCGCTTTTTGCTGCCTTCAGCATCGCCTTTTTGAATTTGTAGAGCCTCATCTAATTGGTAAATAGTTATATAACCCAATTCCACTAGAATCTGACCCAAGAGGCTGCTTTCATCGGAGCCAGAAAATTGCTGCTTATCGGAGGACTTGCCCTTCATCCTAAAATCCTAAATTTTACTATTCACTTTGACAGACCGCCGGACACACCCGGATAAATCATCTTATGGCTGCTGAGTTTCCTCTCTGACCAGGTTCGTTGACCACCGCCGCGCCCAACGATCTGTATTTAGAGATTATAGCTTAGGATCGCCATCACTGGAGGGGTGCGCCTGTAGGCAACTCTTAATTTCTTGTTCTAAAGCTAAAACTAAACAAGCAGGTCCAGCAAAATGGTTAGCTCGAGGGAGTTTGGCAGTCTGCCATAGCGAGTTCCAAAGATGATTAATCTTGCTTTTTACATTTAGATGTCAAAGATACTTAACATTCTTGGTCTTCTAAGCTGAAAAGTTAATTGACAACTAGCGTAGCCTAATGACCTGTTTTAACCAAAGCCATGGCTTTTATAATTTGGCGGCAAAAAGCAGGTAAGTCTGCTGGTGTTCGAGAAGTAACTAAAGCACCGTCAACTACAACTTCTTCATCAACCCATTCAGCACCAGCATTTACTAAATCATCTTTGATGTTTTTATAGCTGGTAACTTTTTTGCCTTTAATTACATCAGCTGACGCCAACACCCAGCCTCCATGACAAATGGCTGCTACAACCGCTTTGCTAGTGCAGGCTTTTTTGACAATTTCTAAAGCTGCTTTATTAGCTCTAATTTTATCTGGAGCCCAGCCGCCAGGAATAATTACTGCATCAAAAGATTGTTTAACAAAGTCCTCGCATTGCCCGTCCACATTTATAGGTATGCCGTATTTTCCTTTGTAAGTTTTTTCGCCAATGCCAGCTATGACAACAGTGGCACCTTCTTCTTGGAGACGAATTTGTGGATAAAATAATTCCCTGTCTTCAAAATCAGGACCAGCAATTATCAAAACTTTTTTGCCTGTAAGATCCATAAATAACTCCTTTTAAATGCTATTCTGGTTATACCTTCTTCACTACCTTTTCAGATGATATGGCAGCTAAATTTTCAACTACAGAAATAATTACTCTTACCAAAGGTTCGCTCATCTCTGGTAATGTCTCTGAAAAAATTGGCTTAATTTGCACAGATACCAGAACATTATCTGGCGATCAAACAAGTCCAAAATGGTTTTTAGCCATAGTAGGGGAACGTTTTGATGCTCATGATTTTATAAATAAAGCCTTGGAATTAGGAGCAATCGGTTGCATAGTCAGTAAGAAGCCTGATTCTTTGCCAATAGATACGAATAAACCAATAATATTAGTTGATGACACTGTTGAAGCTTATTTATCTTTAGCGAAAGCTTACAGACAAAAAATCAATCCAAAAGTTATTGGCATAACAGGCTCTTCCGGAAAAACAACAACTAAAGAAATGGCGGCAGCTGTTTTGTCTCCTCATTTTATTTGTCATAAATCACCAGCCAATGAGAATAATGAAATTGGTTTGCCAAAAACTATTTTAGCTGCTCAAGATAATGTACAAGCATTAGTCTTAGAATTAGCTATGCGCGGACGCGGTCAAATTGCTCAATTGGCTAAATGTGCATTACCGGATATTGGCATAATTACTAATGCCGGAACAGCACATATGGAATTATTAGGCAGCCAAGAAAATATTATTGCTGCAAAATGTGAATTGCTGGAAGCATTAGATCCAAAATCCGGGCTAGCAATTATAGGACAATCTTTTGACAAATTATTGAATCATGCTAAAAAAATATATTCCGGTAAAATTTTGTCTTTTGAAGATGCCCAAATTATTTTAATTGAGACTTTTCCAGATAAAACCGTCTTCCAATTCAAAGACAGCAGTACAAAATTTTCTATTGCTACTCATGGTTTAGCTCAATTGCAAGATGCTTGGTGTGTAATAATGTGCGCCCGCCATTTAGGAATGAGTGAGAGTGAAATTGCTCAAAGTTTAGCTAGTTACCAACCAATGTCCGGACGGGGTAATCGCGTCAAGCTAAAAAACGGCGCTACAATAATAGACGAATCGTATAATGCCAATCCAGATTCGATAAAAGCTGCCGTTTCAACATTTTTAGACTCGCTAAAAAATTCCAAATCGCCAAAATATATTGTGCTAGGTGAAATGGCTGAATTAGGAAGTGGTGCTGATAGTATGCACGAGGAGCTGGGCACTTGGCTCAAAAAAATAGAGATAGATAAATTAATAACGGTTGGGGAAAAAGCAAAACTAATTGCTCAGGGAGCCAATGGTGCTAATTTTCAAATTGCTAATTGCAAAGATTGGCAACAAGCCAAAGATATTTTAGCCAAAGACTTAAACAACAATGCCTATGTGCTTATCAAAGGATCGCATTGTACTCGCTTGGATGAATTAGTGCAGAACTTATCAGTTATCTAGTTTTCGCCACCAGCAGCAGCATCTGATCCATTGTCTAAATTGAAGCGCAATAATTCACGGCGCCATTCCAAATCAGCTTGAGCTTCTTTCAATAAGCTAGCCAATCCTTGATAGTCGGCAAAAGATAAATCTACAGCTACACCAATTTCAAATGTTAGCTTGACTCTTTCGTAGCTAGGAGTGCAAGCCATGCAAACCATATGATCTGGTCCACAAATTTCAAACACTCTACTTTCATCAGCGTGAATTGGATCTTTTAGCCAATTTAAATATTCAACGAATTCTTCGTCTTCAAAACTTTGTTGCACCAGCAACACTAAGGCTTGATATTGCGTTTGATTTAAATAGACAGTAATTTCCTGCCTTCTCAAATCAAGAGCTACTTCACCATTCTCTTTGTCAAGATATAAATCGGCAAAAGCATTGGCAAAGCTAATTTGATAAGCTGTGCTGGTTTTCATAAATATAAGATTCCTCTAATTTTCATGGCTTATTTTAGCCACTTAGCTACATCTTTAGCATGATAGGTAATGATCAAATCAGCTCCAGCGCGAACGATGCCGGTTAGACACTCAAGTGCCACCTTCTTCTCATCGATCCAACCGTTAGCAGCAGCTGCTTTTACCATTGAATACTCTCCAGATACATTATATGCGGCAATGGGCAAGTTGGTAAGGTCTCTAGCTTCTTTTATTATATCCAGATAAGAAATGGCCGGCTTAACCATAACTATGTCCGCCCCTTCTTCTATATCCAAAGCTATTTCGCACAACGCTTGGCGTCCATTGGCTGGGTCCATTTGATAAGTCTTTCTATCGCCAAATTGAGGAGTTGACTCAGCTGCTTGGCGAAATGGTCCATAAAAAGCAGAAGCAAATTTAGCGCTATAAGCCATGATCGAAACATTCTCAAACCCAGATGCATCTAAGGCTTGCCGGATTGCTGCTACGCGGCCATCCATCATATCGGAAGGAGCAATTATGTCGGCTCCAGCGGCTGCTTGGGAGACAGCTGTTTTAGCTAAAATCTGCAAACTTGCATCATTTAATATTTCATTGCCTTCAACAAGTCCGCAATGTCCATGTTCCATGTATTCACACAAACACGTATCAGCCACAACCAATAGGTCTGGAAATTCTTTTTTTATGGCTTGAGTAGCCTTTTGGACAATGCCATCTTCTGCCCAAGCGCCAGTAGCTACACCGTCTTTAGCACTGGGAATACCAAACAAAATAACGGATGACAGTCCTAAATTTACTGCTTCTTCCACTTCTTTGAGCATTTGATCAACGCTTTGTTGATAAATTCCAGGCATGGAAGATATAGGGGTTTTGACATTTTTGCCTTCTACTACAAAGAAGGGATAAATCAATTTTTCCAAGCGAATGTGTGTTTCTCGAACCATCGCCCGCATAGCTTCATTAGCTCGTAGCCTACGCATACGCACTGGCAAATTTTTTGAGGCGGCTCTGGAGGCAAACTTTTCTTTAGGGATAGTAATTACTGTCACTGGATTTTCCTTTGAAGTAGTCAGTCCCTTAGTTATACAACAAGAATATAAACAATATATTTGCTACCGCTAAACCACTAAAATTCCTAAATTAGAGAAAGTTAAAAACCCCTATTTTGCCTGTTGATGCCGACAAAGACTTATATTATGGTCTACACACCTTTCGGATAAATAAGCCCGTGCATAGACAATTTTTCAAATACTTTTTTCTCTTTACTCTTCTAATAACAGTTTCCGGCTGCGGCATGACACCAGCCATACAAAAAGGCTTTTCCATTGGATTTAAAGTTGGAGAAGCAAAAGCTTATATAAAAAAAGGGCAGTATGAAAGAGCAGAGTCAAAATTCAATGACGCTTTGAGTATGTGCGCTGATAATGTTGCTGAACAATTAATACGGGCAGAAATATTATGCGATTTGGGCAAAATGTTTATGGAAGAAAATCGTTATACCGATGCTCAAATGAAATTTGAAGCATCTCTAGCTATTTACAATAATTATTCCGGTGCTTCAACAAGAAAAAAATTAGCTGGTCATGCGGAATGTTTAGCTAATTACGCTATGTTGTTGCGCGTTTTAAAACGAGATAGCGCTGCTAGTGAAATGGAAACAAAAGCAAAAAATTTAAGAGCTGTTTTGTAGAGCTGTCAGCAAACCGTCTAGCGTATAGTTTTTCGCTTCGATATCAGCCTTGTCTAAATATTTAAGAGCAGTATTTTTAGTCTCTGGTCCAATTACAGCGATTATGACATTGCCTAAAGTTTCTTTTTTTATTTGAGCAATATCCAATAAATTAGCCAGGTTTTTTACTGTTTGTGAGCTAGCTAAAGTAATAATGTCTATTTCTTTTTGTTCCAATAGATTTTTCAGCTTATTTGCTAATTCGTTTTTATTCGCCGGCTCACTTGTTTTATAACAGTAAACTATGTCTACTAGAGCATTTGCTTTTTTCAATTCATCAGCAATATAAGTACGTCCAATATTTGTTTTCGGCCATAATATTTTTTTGCCAACCAAATTTGGATAACCGGGAAATTGCTGAACCAATGCTTCAGCAATAAATTCATTTGGGCTAAAACTGGCTTTCAGCCCCTGTTTTGCCAGAGAATTTATTGTGGCTGGTCCAATAGCAGCAATATTTGTATTGCTCAAGCTTATTCCTATTTGTTTGGCTCTTTCCAAACTAGCTTCAACAGCATTAGCACTAGCAAAAATCAGCCACTGATAATTTTCGATATTTTTGAATGCTTGATCAAAATTTTCCCAAGAGTCGGGCGGTCCTATTTCAATCAAAGGTAACTCAACAGGAATTGCTCCCAGCATTTTTATTTGATCGGAAAAACTCTTGCACTGGTGCTTCGCTCGGGTAATTAAGATTTTTTGTCCCTGCAAGTTCATAATATTTAGGGAGGCGAAACTAAAGATTTGTTTTGAGTTATTTCGGCGAGAATTTCAGCTCCCCCACTTTGTAATAACTCTTTAGCTAATGATTTTCCCAGACCAATTGGATCATTTTCTGGTCCATTAACTTTCTTTTTAAGACAACGTTTGCCGTCTAATGAAATGATACAAACACTTAATTCGATTTTTTGATTTTGCACTCTAGCATAAGCACCCACAGGCGCAGAGCAACCGCCGCCAACTTCATTCAAAAATGCTCTTTCGGCATCAATTGCAATTCTTACCAGCGGTTCATTTAACGCACAAATAATATCTAAAACATGGTTATCATCTTGCCGACATTCAATAGCTAAAGCACCTTGTCCAGCGGCTGGACAAGAATCTTCAATTTCAATATATTGGCTAATACGATCGGTTAATCCCAAACGAACCAATCCGGCGGCTGCTAAAATCATGGCATCGCAAGCCCCATCATCAAATTTTTTCAACCTGGTGGGAACATTGCCTCTGATATCAATAAATTTGAGATCCGGTCTTAAAGCTTTTAGTTGAGCCATGCGTCTGACGCTAGAAGTGGCTAAGCGAGCTCCCTTGGATAGATCTAAAAACTTAGTTTTGTTATGACTAATAAGAACATCCCG
This sequence comes from Ulva armoricana, assembly GCA_032360965.1. Classification (NCBI taxonomy): domain Eukaryota; kingdom Viridiplantae; phylum Chlorophyta; class Ulvophyceae; order Ulvales; family Ulvaceae; genus Ulva; species Ulva armoricana. The sequence continues at coordinate 22,499 of JAUMHO010040369.1, forward strand.
GACGTCTTCTCTATTGCAAGCAGCAGCCAGTACTAGACCTTCTGGAATATCAGTAGTCAGATCTTTCAAGCTGTGTACAACAAAATCAACTTCATTTGCCAAAAGCGCATATTCTATTTCTTTGACGAAAACGCCTCTGCCACCAAGCTCTGATATTGGCTTGCTTAGATCTTTGCTGCCACTAGTGGTTATATAAACAATCTCAAAAGAAAGATCATTGAATTTTTCATTCAACTTAGACAGGATAATGTCAGTCTGGAGCCTAGCTAATTTGCTTTCTCTGGTACCGACCCGTAATTTATTATTATTTGATCTTGACACTACTATCTTCAACTATTTGTTGGCAAAATTCTGTAAATTCAGCTTCCCAGTCCACATCATTGGACTCAGCCTGATCAATAGAATCAACGGCGGAATCAATAGCATTAATCGGCTCTGCAAAAGTATCCAAATTGAACAATGCTTGCAATGCATCTGCTTGTTGCTGCAGCAAAGTTCTATTGTCTGTTGCTTTGAGTTTTGTCGTAGGATGATGCAAAATTTGATTGACAATTGCTTTGCTTACTTGTTCAAGGTATTGTCCAGCTTCGTCTTCATTGCCAATGAAGCTGTTGTTTTTGCGCATTTGTTCTTGGCGAATTGATTCTACTTTCTTTCTCAGACGGGCAATGGTAGGAGCAACCATTTGTGCTCTTTGCCAATCATGGAAGCCAGTGAGCGAATCAAATACTATTTTTTCAGCATCGGCAACTAAAGCTTCTCGTTCCAACTGATTGCGATTCACAATATCAGCTATTTGGTCACAGTGATAAAGTTGTACATTGTCTAGAGTTCCAACATCTGGATCAACATTGCGAGGAACGGAAATATCAATTAAACAAAGGTTTTTGCTGAGAGTTTTGTTGGCAAATTCTTTAGCAGTAAATATATAATCTGGCGCTCCAGTGGAAACTATTATTACATCGGCTCCAACTGCTAAATCATAACGATCTTCAAAAGAGAATTTGATGTTCAATCTTTCTTTGTTAGGCAATTTGTCTTCAGAAAAACGAGTAAGTTTATCCGGGGTACGATTAACCATAATGACTGCACCGGTACCTGATTCACTTAAAACATGTTTGGCACAAATGCGAGCCATTCTGCCAGCACCAACAATCAATACTGTTTTGTCTTTCAAAGATCCCGCTACTTCGCGTGCTAGCTCTACCGCCGCGGAACTAACCGAGACAGCACGTTTAGCCATAGATGTTTCGGTGCGCACACGTTTGCCACAATTTAAAGCCCGTTTGAACATATCTCCCAAAACAGGTCCAGCTGTTTCTGCATTAAGAGCAGCCCTTTGAGCAGCTTTTACTTGGGACATAATCTGTCCCTCGCCTAATACCAAGCTGTCCAAGCCAGAAGCCACTCTAAATAAGTGTAGAGCAACATCATCACCTAATAATTTGAAATTAGGTCTTAAAACTTCGTGATCGGAAATAGTCTGAGTGGAAATAAAGAATGTTTCAATCTCATTGAGACCAGCTTCCAAATGAGAAATGACTGCATAAACTTCGGTGCGGTTACAAGTAGATAAAACAACTGCTTCTTTGATATGAGGCATTCTGCCCAAAGCAGCTAAAGCATGGCTCAAGCAATATTCAGGAATGATAAATCTTTCGCGTACCGAAATAGGGGTCGAATGGTAATTAATTCCTAGGACTACAAGTTCACTGTCCTGCCCGTAAAACGCTGGGACCCGTCCTGTCAAGTGTCCTAAATCTTGAGCTGCCACTTAGTCTCCTTAGTGCCTTAAGATTTGTCTTAAGTCAAATAGTCAATAAAAAACAAAAATTGACTTGGCGAAAATTATAGCTACTCGCCTCTACTTAGATAAATAGGTAAAACGGTAGCGTAAATATTTATCAAAGTGGCAAATCCCCAAAACACTGGGCCGATGAAAAAGCTAATACTACTTTTATCTCTTGTAAATCAGGAAAAGGCTTGTCGGGCATAATTTTTTGCTTTTAGAGATCGCTGCCAAGAGACTCATAAAAGTTACTTTTTGGAAATTGATTTTGCTTCTTCAAACCATTTTTTTATGGCGCTCTCTTTTTCAGGGTGCAACCTTAGCGCCAACCAATAAAGTCCATTTATTATGCGTAATGTTGGACGATTCAATGAATCCGATTCAATCTTAGGCAAAAAATAGATTTGCCCGGATTTGACTGCTTTTAGATTACTCCAAGGAGGCCTTTTCCAAAAATTTTGCTGACTGACTTCTTGCGGCATGATAATAATATCCGGCTGTTTCCAAAATAATTTTTCTAAGCTGTAATGCGGATATGCCGCAAGAATATCTTTGGACAGATTATTACCTCCACAAATTTTAATAGCATCATTGATAAAACTTTGTTGTCCAATAGTAATTAAAGGATTAGACCAAACACAAAAAAATATTTTCTTTTCATTGACCGATGAATCACTCAATATCTTTACTAAGTCGTTTATGTTTTTGTTAAAGCAATTGCTGAGAGCAAGTGCTTCCTCTTTTTTACCAATCATGCACCCAAGCGATAAAAGATTTCCTGAGATATCTGATATTCGATGATTGTTGAAAGTAACAACTTCATAGCCTTTCTTTTTTAGCATTGAAGCTAATACTTCTTGTCCATTTACCAACAATATTACCTGTGGCTGTACTTTAGCCAATAACTCAAAATTAGCGGTGGTAAAACTACCCACTTTAGTTTTTTCTTTCACTTGCGCGGGATAATCACAAACACTTGATACGCCCACTAGTTTGTTTTCACTTCCTAATGCATAAATCAATTCTGTATTAGAAGGAGCCAGCGAAACAAAACGTTTGTATTCAGCTAATTGCGGCGAACAATTATCAGCTTGAACAAAATTCCAACAACTAATTAAAAAAACCAGAAATAAAAGATTGATTTTATTTATTGAGCACTGCTTTCCATGAATACTTCCTTAACTTTAGGAATGTGTGCATTGTGCAGCTGTTTTTGTTTGTTAAAGTTACTGCTTATTTTTTATCAAGAGTTCATTTTCTCATATTTACAATTTACAAAAATAAGTTCATATTATATTTCTACAGTTCAATTAATGCTGAGTTACTTTTATTTTCTCACTGTTCAGTTGTTGCAAAGCCAGAG
>JAUMHO010040369.1:25660-36184 GCA_032360965.1 Ulva armoricana
CCACTTTCTCCACGGAATAAGTTTTGTCCCATAGCTGCCAATCATACAATGTCATTTTAACCAATCTATCAATTTGGTTCTGATAGTCTGTATCAGTCCAACGGAATTCATCATCTTCCAGTTTTAAAAGCGGCGGAATATAAATAATATGAGTGTATTCTTTAGATTGTTTACGAGCTTGAGCATAATATTTTTCGCTATCAAATGTCATAGCAGTGCACATATTCCATCTTTGCCACAAAACCCAACAATCAATAGTAGAACGATCTGAGACAAAACTCTGACAATTTTCTTCGGTTTCAATTTGGCGCTTTAATACTTCTCTTTTAAACCCTTCTTGATCCGGGATATCACCTATGCGTTTATATCCCATTTGAGCACATAAGTCACGGGCAATTTCTGGAATAACAGTCAGCTTTAGATTTTCTGCAAGCAAAGAAGCAAGTGTTGTTTTTCCAACTCCACTTGCTCCGGTTATAACAATACGTCTGAATTTATTGACGTTCATTTCCTTGTTCGACTGAAACTACTTTATTATGGTCGCCATTACCATTTTCTTTCTTAAGGTTAGCGGCCAGGTCAATCCCAGTCAAGCCTTTTACAAGCGTAAGGCTTTGAGCAGCAACATTCAATATATCACCAGTTATGCGACTAGCGCCACCTGATTCTCCACCAGTAGTGAGAACAGTCATTTGACCAATCTTAGATAATGGACTAGCAGCAGCATTTACCAAGTCTGGCAATTTTTCAATAATCATAGAAGCCATAGCTGCATCATTGTAGAGCTTATAAGCATCTGCTTTTTTAGTCATAGCTTCAGCTTCACCACTAGCTCGCAGTTTTGCTGCTTCCGCATCCGCTTGAGCTAAAATTTTACGTTTTTCCAATTCAGCTTGAGCTAAAATTCTAATTCTACTTTGTTCAGCTTCAGCTGGTTTTGTAATTTCAGCTTGTAATTCAACTGCTTTTTGAGCTTCCACAATTTTGATTTTTTGTGTTTCTTCAATAAGCTTTTGTTGAGTTTGTGCTTTGACGATATCATAAGCAATATCTGATGCTGCTTTTTTCTGAGCAATTTCAGCTGCATAAATAGCTTGACAATCCAACCCGGTATCACTGCTAATACTATGCTTAAGGTACTAAGCGCAATGTCAGATAACCAATGATGCCGAAAGCAAAACAAAAAATAGCTATGCTCATCGGGCTTAGAAAGCGTAATACTTGTAGAACTCGATCCGGCTCCGTCCGCTGGCTTAAAGCATAATTGCTTTGCATAGCCTTGCCTGCCACCTGCAAATTATGATTGTTGGCAGTATGTCCTTCCCCATGATCATGCCCATGGTGTCCATGCCCTATTTCATGATGATGTCCAGTGATATTTCCCATATCATGGTCATGTCCAACATGTCCGTCGATATGACCGTGGCCGTCCTAACCAAATTGTCCAAGAACAGCGCCAGCCACTACATAAATAAAACCTACAGCAGCTGAAACCATATAAAGGTACTGTAATTGCAACATAGTTAAATCGTCACTTCGTAATTTTCAATTTCATGTTTACATCGCTTGCAAACTTATATTATTCTATCTGGGGCCATGCCCTAAAAGAATGTTGTTTTAACCGCAATCATTGCTATTTAATTAAGGGAGTCCTTGAAAAGCCTCGAAACAACCATCTTGTCCCATACTTAGACCATATAAAATATTTGGTTTTATCCTAGAGAAATTAACTTGTCCATGGAACTAATACTTACCCATACTAGTATGGACTTTGATGCATTGGCAGCACAATTTGCTGTTTCCAAGCTTTACCCTAGTGCTCGCATAGTATTAGGACATCCACTTACACAAAATATCCGTCACTTCTTATCTTTGTATCGCAACAATCTGCCGCTGGTGGAATTACCTTACGTTGATTTGAATCAAGTGAATCATTTATTCCTTGTTGACTGTCAAGACATCGACCGCTTAGGCGAAAGCACACGCAAACTATTTAACGATCCAAAAAAATCCAGAACATTCACTGTGTTTGATCATCATCAATTAAATCCTTCCGGATTAGGACCAAAAGCTCGCCATGATTCTATTATTCGTCCAGCTGGTTCTGCCACCAGTCTAATTGTGGATTTAATTTGCAAGAAAAAAATTGACCTGAATAATTTTGAAGCTACCCTTCTTACTATGGGTATATACGAAGATACTGGCAGTTTATCTTTTTCATGTACGACAGAACTAGATGCAACTTGCGTGGCTTACCTTTTACGCTGCGGAGCCGACTTAGCTCAAGTAAATCATTTTATTCGTGCAAAATTGAATGAAGAACAAAAATTACTTTTTGAAAAACTATTAGCCAATGCCAAAACTTTTAGTACTTCCGGCGCACAAATAGTTTTAAGTCATGCCAGCGAACCTAATTTCATCGAAGGGCTAGCTACAATTACCCGGCAGTTGATTGATGCCAAAACAGCTAATGTAGCTATTACTGCTGTGCATATGAAAGACAGAACTCATATAGTAGGGCGTAGCGATCACGAAGCAGTTGATGTCAGAGTATTAATGAGAGAATTTGGAGGCGACGGACATCCGGGCGCTGCTTCTGCTGTTGAGAAAAAAATGCCGTTGCCAGAAATAATGAAAAAACTAGAGAAACTAGTCTTGACTATGGCACCGGCCGAAACTACCGCCAAAGAGATTATGACTTCGCCAGTGAGAACCATTCTGCCAAAAACGAGCATGGATGAAGCAGCGCATATCATGATTCGCTACAACTTGGATGGGCTAGTTGTTTCGGAAGGTGATAGCTTAGTAGGAGTAGTCTCCCGACAAGATGTCGATAAAGCTAAGCATCATAAATTAGGACATGCACCGGTAACTGGATTTATGAGTCATCCAGTAATTACTATCTCGCCGGAGTCAACGCTTTCCAGCATCCAACAAACAATGGTAAGCAATGATATTGGTAGATTGCCGGTCATTGATAAAAAAAATAAATTAGTTGGTATCGTTTCAAGAGCAGAAGTTTTAAAAAAACTCTACGGCGATAGTCAACCGGAAGAAAATTCTTCTCCAGAAAGATTGAATTTATTACCAACTAAAATCAACAAAGAATTATCACATATAGATAAGTCAACAACTTGGCTCTTTCAAAAAATGGGTGAAATAGCTGACAGTTTGAATATGAAAGTATATGCTGTCGGCGGTTTTGTCAGAGACTTATTACTGGGAAGTCCAACTTATGATTTGGATTTCGTTAGTGAGGGCTCAGCCGGTTCAGCCATTGAATTAGCCAATGCTCTCGCTTCCAAACATCCTGATCGCTTCGAAGTCATAGCCACACATGACAGATTTCAGACTGCAACATTGATTTATTCAGGCGACAGCAAAAGAGAAGTAGATATTTCTACTGCTCGAACAGAATTTTACGAATACCCAGCCGCCTTACCAACCGTAGAGGCATCAAAATTAGAACAAGATTTATTTCGTCGTGATTTTACAATTAATGCTTTAGCAATTTGTTTGAATTCTTCCCATTACGGAGAAGTAATTGATTATTTCAAAGGAATGGACGATTTAAAAGCGAAACTAGTCAGAGTATTGCATCCATTTAGTTTTATTGAAGACCCAACTCGTATTGTACGAGCAGCACGTTTTTGCGCTCGCTTAGGTTTTCACCTCGAAGAAAAAACGGTTTTACAAGCGGAGCGCGCTATAAGTCTTGGTATTTTTGATAACTTGGGTGGGGTAAGACTAAGAGAAGAGTTGAGACTAATCCTTCAATCAAAACAAAGGCTTATTGCTTTAGCTGAATTAGCAAAGCATGGCGGGCAGCTCAGATATTTAGACACAGAATTGCATTTCAGTCACAGAATACAAAGGACTATAAGAAGAGCAGAACGACTATTGTCACGTTTTCCTATTGATGATGATTGGCTAGTTTATCTAGGACTGCTTTTGTCAGAAATAAAACCAAATCATTTAGGAGCAGTTTTAGACAGACTGCATTTAACTAATAATGCAAAAGAATCAATTATTAGCGGGCTAAATTTAAATACGGTTTTGATAAAACAACCACGCGATCTCAAACACAGTCAAATTTATGACTTATTGAAGGAATACAATTTATTATCTCTGGCAATTGCTGCTTGCTTAGCTGACATCGGCACACCGGGTAGACGATGGATAAAGCTGTATCTGGAAAAGCTGAAAGATATTCATATAAATTTCTCCGGATCTGATTTGATCAAAATGGGTTTTAAACAAGGACCGCAAATTGGAGATATTTTGGCAAAATTGCTCGAAGCCAAATTGAATGGCGTCATATCTACAAAAGATGATGAAGTCAAGCTTGCCAATAAATTATCTAAAGAACTTAAGTAATCGCGCATGATTCCTTAACCGGTCCTTAATCACTTGAATGCAATTATGTATTTGTTCAAAGAAATGCAAAACAAGCCCCTTGAAAAATGGTGGCTGGCTTCTAGCTTGCTAGCCACCATGCTTCTACATAGAAAATATTCACTAAAACAATGGAGCAAATATGCACTGTTTTATTTTGATTGGAATTGTAATGGTTTTCCTTGGCGCCTTGCTAATAGAGACAGTTGGACATGAATTCACTACAGTTGTTTACTGGTTGATGGACTGTGCATCCGGATCAGCTTTTTCTTTTATTTCTCTATTCAAGAACAATTAAGGCGTCAAAATATCTACCGCGTTAGGAACAATTTCTATTTTCATAGGAGTTTGTCCGCAAGCATCACCATCAATCATTGCCATTACTTGTTGAGGAATTTTGTCCGTTTCTTTTTGTTTGCCACGCCAAACAGATTTTAGGTTGTGCACCAAATGCTGAAGATCTGAAAGTCGACTTTTGATTGGCATCGCTTCAATTTCTACTTTCCTGACTTTACGAATATAATATGGCGCTTGTCCGCCAACAAAGCCACCAACAAATCTAAAACCAACTTGCAAATAATCAACGAATTCCGTGGGAGTCAAAATACAAAGGTCTAACAGTCCATCATTTAGCTCAGCGGTATGTGATAGTGTTCCTACTCCTAAGTCAGCTACATTAGTAACAAAAATTCCAGATGCTGGCACTGAGAAGCTATCACCATCAGCGGTAACTTGAAATACAATTGGTCTTTCTGCCAAAGTTTGTATCATCGATCCGACATAAGCAAACATTTTTAAATCGGCTTTGATTTTGGCGCTAGGTGAGGTTACGGCGTCGGATAAAGGTCCCGCTCCTGCGGCTACACAAAAATAGTGTCCATTCATTAATCCCAAATCAATTCGCCGAGCCTTACCGGTCAAAAGCACATTCAAAGCAAATTCCAGGGGATCAGACAAGATGTTTTCTTCAAAAATGGCTAGATTCCTAGCTAATTGATTGCCTGTACCAAAAGGAATAATGCCTACCGGAATATTTACTTTAGACTCATAAACTGCCCCTAAAACCTCGGCAACGGTACCATCCCCACCGATAGCTACCACTAAATCGGGCTTATTGCTCTGAGCCAAAACTTGCGAAATTGGCAACCCTCGCTGAGTAGCGACCACTTCGCCAATGTAATGAGCATCCGAGCAGAGCTTATGCAAAACGGCACCTAGGCAAAAGTCGATATCCTGGGCCGTGCCAGCCACAGGGTTGTAGATTATTAAGGCTTTCTTATGACTGGGTGTGGTTTCCATGAACTTCCATGTAGAAAAGCAAAGAAGATTTAAAGTGAAACAAAATCGCTTGAGCTACGTCCATTAATCAGTTTAGAATCAAGCTTGGTCACCAAAAGTGGCTTTTTTATCGACTTTCTCACCTCATCTACCTAGAAAGTCTATACACAATAACCCCTTCAGCATGATTCCAATATGCTGATAAATATGTAAATCTTAAAAACTATGTTGACAGTTAAACCGAATTTAGTATTGTATTCCTTGAAGTCTCTATTGGCAGCACTCAACCAGTTGAAAGGTGGCAATTCAATGTCGGGCAAATCAAGAAATTTGCTAGCTCAGCTATTGGCGATATTCCTGGTCATACAAGCCCCAGCTTTCGCTAAAGTGGAAGAAACTACAGCCGCTATCGATAAGCCTGCTGTAATAGAAGAACAGATTCATAACAAGTCTTTTTTAGTCAGCCGCGTAATAGTAAAAGTACGTCCTGAATTCGTGTGGCAAGTTCTAACTGATTACAATGCAGCTACTGCTGTATTTCCTCATCTCAAGCAATGCAAAGTATTATCAGACCGCGGCACAACAAAAACAATTCAACACGAAATTCACCCTAGTGGTCTCTTGAAAACATTCCAATATATTTTAGAAGTGAAAGAAACTGGACGTCGTTATGTGGAATGGCATCGCGTGAGTGGTGACTTCAATGAAGTAACTGGTTTTTGGAAATTAGATCCAGTTGATGGTGGACACAACACATTAGTTACCTATGCTACTTACGTAAATGGTGGCTTCTTTATGCCTCAGATGTTGATCAAGCGACAATTCCGTCTTGATATTCCAGATGTAATGGTAGCGCTCAAAACTCATACAGAACGTTTCACACAAATTGCTGCACACAGACCAGCTAATTTGCCAGAAACCCCATAAAATACAATCTCCGTCTCCTGTCTATAGAGCCATAATTGCTACAATAAAGGGCAATGGAGAGGTACCGAAGTGGTCATAACGGAGCCGCCTCGAAAGCGGATGGACGCAAGTCACGTGGGTTCGAATCCCACCCTCTCCGCCAGTTACACTTGTAGGTCGCCGCTCGGCAAATGAATAGATTGAACGTAGTAATTATTTCTGGACTGCCAGGTTCTGGCAAAAGTACAGTAGCAGAAAGTATTGCAAAAGAGTTGGCATTACCAATTTTTTCAGTCGATCCAATAGAATCATCAATTATCAAAAGTGGCATTGCCAGAAGTTTTGAAACCGGCTTAGAAGCATATTTGGTGGCAGAGACATTGACCTCGGAGCAATTAAAACTTGGTAGTTCTGTAATTATTGATGCAATTAGCGCGGTAAAAGAAGCTAGAGAAATGTGGCGCGCCCTGGCAAAAAAATTTGACGCTCAGCTAATGGTGTTGAAGAAAATTTGAGCAAAGCATTAGGATATATCAACTAAAATTTCACTTTTGCATCTAAAGAAACAGAAGTGCCTATATTGACGAGGTGATGTAAAAGTGTTACACTCAGAATCAACAGATTGAAGATTAAGCATATGCCTACAAAAAATCCTAGAATTAATATTACATTTGAAGAAGCTACCGCCGGCTTACTTACAAATTTAGCTAAGCAGGAACACAAATCTGTTTCCAGCTTAGCAAAAGAACTAATCATCGAAGCTTTAGAACGTCGAGAAGATGCTATCCTATCTGCCATTGTTGAAGTTCGTGATATTGAAAATGTAAAAAAGATCAAACACAACGATGCCTGGCGAAAGTGAGTCTTATACAGTTGAATATCTAGCTATAGTTATTAAACAAGACATCCCGGCTCTTCCAAATACAGCTAGAACTATGATCAAAAAAGCAATCGAGGAACGTCTGATGGTAGATCCTATTGGTTTTGGTAAACCTTTAAGATACAGCTTAAAAGGCCATCGACGTATGAGAGTAAGTGACTATAGAATTGTTTATCGCATCAATGTAGATGCACACAAAGTAATCATTATTGCCATTAAGCACCGCAAAAATATCTACGAATAATTTACTGACCTTTTTTGACTTCCGGAGTGCGAATATGCTCTGGACGGAAACCCACTCCTAATACATTCCCAACAAAGGAACGTATAGCGGGAATCGAGCTTAGAAAACGTATTGGAGATGGAAGAACTATTTTAGTTTTACGGGCAAGCGTGGTGGCAATGAAATTGTTTTGCATAAACAATTGCAGACGTTGCGTCATGCGTGTGGGATACATGCGCCATTTCTGTACTTTGGCTAAATCTTCTTCCGAACATTCACCATTTGATAATGGCTTGTAAAGAAAATTGGCTGCTGCTACTGCATCCTGCACAGCTAGATTTATTCCTACACCACCCACCGGTGACATAGCATGAGCAGCATCACCAATGCACAACAAACCGTCGCGATACCATTTAGTAAGACGATCCACTTTCACAGTTAGTAATTTAACATCATCCCATGATTTTAGCTCATCAACACGATCAGCCATAAATGGTGCTACTTCAATAATGCGAGCTTTAAAGCTTTCTAGACCGGACTGTTTTATTTCTTCTGCTTTCCCTTTAGGAATCACAAAACCACATTGCCAATATTCTTGGCGATTGATCATGACAAAAAGAAGTCCTGGTATCACTCGTCCACCAGTGCGATAAGGATCAGATTCCTTACGGGAAAGTCTCATCCAAAAAACATCCATTGGCGCACCAGCATCTTCCACCGCGAGACCTGCTTGTTTACGAACGACAGAAGTACGTCCATCTGCCCCTATCACAAGTTTTGCTTTTACTCGTAATTGTCCGGTGGGAGCATTGGCAACCACGCCGCTAATGAGTCCATTCTCTTCAATTAAATCAGTAACCTCTGTATTCATTCTCAACGAAAATGAATCATATTTGCGAGCCTTGCCAGCTAAAAAATCAAGAAAATCCCATTGCGGCATCATAGCAATGAATTTACACTTAGTTTTTGCTTTTGAAAAATCAGCAACAGTCACTTGCTGATCTCCAATTTGTATACCTATTTCATACACTTCTTGGTGGGGAATGCGAAGCAATTCTTGCAAAATTCCCAATTCATGCATCAGCTCTAAAGTGGAAGGATGAACTGTATCTCCACGAAAATCTCTAAAAAAATCACTGTGCTTTTCTAGAACCTGCACATCAACACCAGCTCTAGCCAGTAAATATCCCAACATCATTCCGGCTGGTCCGCCACCTACAATGCAACAAGTAGTAGTAATTTCATTCAATGACAAGAATTTATCTCCTGGGTTTAACCAACGGCGTAAGATTTACGTTTTTTCCCACTCAGCTGAACCGCCTTTTACATCCATTATTTTAATACCGACATTGTTTAATCGATCACGGATTAAATCAGAAGAAGCATAGTCTTTGTTTTGTCTTGCTTTCTCACGAAGCTCTAATACAAGATCCATTACAGAGGCAACAGTACTGTTATCTAAGACTTTACTGTTGTCCTTTAAAGTTAGCCCTAAAACTTGGGCATATGTTTTTAAATCAACTGCTATCAAAGAAGCCGTGGCAGGATCAGATGTATTTAATTTATCGGCCATGGCATACAAAACCGACAAGGCGATAGAAGTATTGAAATCATTATTCATTGCTTCTTCAAAATCCAAGCGGAATTTAGCTAGTTCAGCACTAGCCTGCATTGTTGCTTCTGATTTGCTACCGGCTTGCCTAGCAGCTTTAATCAATCTAGAAAGCCCAGTCTGAGCCGCTTTTAGAGCCTCTTCCGTAAATTCAATTGGACTGCGGTAATGCGTCTGTAGAACAAATAGCCTTACAGTATCAGGGGAAAATTGTTTCAAAACTTCTTGAATAGTTCTAAAATTGCCCAAAGACTTGGACATTTTTTCTTCTTCTACTTGTACAAAACTGTTATGCAACCAATATTTGGCTAATGGTTTGTGATGCAATGATTCTGATTGGGCAATTTCATTTTCATGATGAGGGAACACCAAGTCTTCTCCTCCACCATGAATATCAATTGTTTCTCCCAAAACATTCTGTATCATGGTCGAGCATTCTAGATGCCAGCCTGGACGACCACGTCCCCATGGGCTTTCCCAACCAAGATCGTTTTCACCAGCACTTTTCCAGAGAGCAAAATCAACTGGGCTCTTTTTTACTTCTTTCAATTCTTCTTGGCTGCGAACTTGTTCGCGAGCACCACTTAATAAATCATCTACGCTTTGTTTTTTTAGCTTTCCATATTCTTTAAAAGACGAAACATCAAAATAAACATCGCCATGTGAGACATAAGCATGTCCTTCAGCAATTAAATCACCAACGAATTCAATCATAGCAGCAATAAATTCAGTAGCACGTGGCTCTATGTCGGGCGGCATGACATTGAGCGCATGCATATCTTTCCAAAAGGTATAAGTATACTCACGGGCTACTTGCTCTGGTCTTTTATGTAGCTCTGCTGCCTTTTTTATGATTTTGTCATCAACATCAGTGATATTGCGCACAAAAGTCACTTCATAGCCTGAATAACGCAAATATCTTTGAATAACATCAAATACAATTTCTTTGCGAGCATGCCCCAAATGACTTAAGTCATACACTGTCGGTCCGCAAGTGTATATTTTTACTCGCTTGTCCTCTAACGGGACAAAGTCTTCTTTTTTGGCGGTTAAAGTATTATATATTTTCAATGACATTGGAAATCTAGCCGTTATGTTTTAGCGCATAAATCTAGGGTATTTTCTATTCTGTTTCTTACGCGATCTTTCCCCAAGGTGGATATTATGGAACCAAGATCTGGTCCATGTGCTTTGCCGCACAGAGCAGCTCTTACTGGTCCATAAAGATCT
>JAUMHO010040589.1:0-36063 GCA_032360965.1 Ulva armoricana
CAATGACCGTGAGGCAGGGTGCCAGCAATGCAGCCGCGTGGACGGGTTTCTAACATCCATGTCCCCCCTGGAACGTTGATGTAGTCGCGCGCAACGGCGCCTACCGTGCAGGCCCTGCGTGGGTCTCACCAGCCCTCTGTCTACGAGTGCCAACCAGCTCAAACCCTCTCTGATGTCCTTGTTGGACATGTGCGATTGAGGATCCAGAGGCCGACGCCGTGGACCGCTAGGCCGTGGCGTCTGTTCAAGCTGGAGAAGTTGCCTCCGTGATGTGTCATGTGAGGACTGCTCGTGCACAAGCCATTTGTCGTGGGGTCCCAGACCAAGCAACGATGCTGCCCCCATGACGTCCGGTGACGTCGCAGCTGGTAGTTCACATTCATAGTCACCAGCCCAGGGGTCATGACGTTGAAGAGCCGACGCTCGATCAGCCCCAGCGACGCTCGTACGTACTGCCTGGCATGTGCAATACGGCAGTACTCGTGCGCCGACAGCAGGTCAAGGTCAGTGAACATGACTGCCCGGTTAATACTGCGGTCCCTAGAAAATGCAGTGCACGAAGCATCAGCCCGTATACCACTGATAAGCTTCGCCGCGCGTTCAATGACGGCATCCATCGAGGTACAGCGCCTTTCGGGGCGCCATAGCTCCATTGCATAGAGCATGCACGGTGTAATGCGGGAGCGGAGGACGAGCAGTTTCGTCGATGCTGACAGTCGCGCACTCTGAAGGACAGGTAGCCACTTATACAGCGCTGCCCAACCCTTGGAGGTGGCCGCCGCTTGTTGCTCCCCCCAGGTACCCGCTGATTCGAGCCGGAGGCCCAGATACTTGGTAGTCGCCGCAGTCGGTAGCTGTTGCGTGCCCCAGTGCAGTTTAGGGCACCCCAGCTGTGCACGCACCGACGGAGCGCCGAACACCACCACAACCGACTTTGGGACATTCAGCGTCCATCGCCACTGCAGGCTGTGTGCACGGACCGCACGTATCACATGCTGTAGGCCGTCCTCCGTCCCAGCAAGGCTCGCCAGATCGTACGTGACGTCAGCATACGCTTGACCAACAAAATGGCGCCCGAGACCTGGCGCGGAGCCACACGGAGAAGACCCGGATGGGATACGGCTTGCATGTCGTGCAGGACCGAGTTGATGAAGATCGCGTAGAGGAGCAGGACAGAGGACACCCCTGGGCGACGCCTGTGCGGATGGGGAAGGAGGACGAGACAGCGCCCCCTACCCGCACCTGGCTCGTCGCTGAGGAGTACATGTTGCGTATGACCTCGAAGGCAGCACCCGTGACTCCCTTTTGTATGAGACTGTGTAGCAGGAGATCGTGTGGGACGGAATCATAAGCTTTGGCTTTGTCGAAGAAGCACGCATATGTGAGCTGCCCCGCAGCCGTGCGTTGCCGGACAACAGTGAGCAGGTTGTGTAGCGGGTTCAGCGTGCCCCTGCCCGGGCGGAAGGCGTACTGGTGATCATGGAGGCTGACAGCCCGTATGACCCGCGCCGATATGAGCGTGGCGAACAGTTTGTCTATGACAGGGAGAAGTGTGAGGGGCCTATACTTGGAGCAGTCCCCTGTGTCTTCACCCTTGGGGAGATGAACGACGCTACCTGTCCGCCACGTAGAGGGGATTCGGCGAGTGGCGAGAATGGCATTGAACAAGTGCTTAAGCAGAGTTATTCCCGAACCGCCAGAGTATTTTAGGAGTTCAGCCGGTATACCATCGATACCAGGCGCCTTGTGGTGCTTTAGCCACCTGAGACAGTCACGCATTTCGGCACACGTGAACTGGTATCAAGGCCATGTGTGTCCAGTGTGGGGGCAGCGCGTTCGGCCGCAATCGCGGCCCGTGCATGGGCCAGGGATTCCTTTGCCTCTGGTGCCACTGGAGGTCTGGCCGCGGCCAACGACGCCGTATACGTCGCCAACGAGGCCGCTTTGGCCGTCTGCGTGGTGCACATGTACCCCGACTCCGGGTGGCGCAGTGTGGGGATGCCGGGGCTGTAGGGCACAGCAGCCAGCTGCTCAAGTGACTTGTGCATGGCGTACGAGCCAGGAGAATCGCTGCAGAGTTGCGCACATGCCGTCTCCAGTCGACTACCGTGGGCACGGCGGGCTGCACGCGCTGCAGCTGAGAACGCCGTGCTGGTCGCAGCGACAGCAGCGCGTGCAGCGGTGTTGTGGGGCCACCGGAGAGCCAGGAGGACCGCCGCGCGGCGCTGTGAAGCAGCCGCCTTGACGGTAGGTGTGAACCAGCTCTTGGAGATACCACTCACTATCGTGCGTGTGCCCATTGTGGCCGCCGCGCTCTCTGTGAAAATGGTGGCAACCGTAATGGCAGCGCTTTCAGTTCCCGCTTGATCCCCTGCCCGCAGTTCAGATGTATCGGCAACTGCAGCAGCCCTAGTCCGCACCTCCAACATGTATGCCTTACGTACAGCCTCGTCGTGCAAGAGATCAAGTTTCCATGTCACCCGCTTCCGGGCACGTGCGGGGTGACAGGTGCCTGCTACGATTCCGAAAGAGTCACCCACCGCCCAACTGTCTCAACGATTTCCTTCTTGTGGCCCAGGTTAGTCGACAGGGTCCAAAGTCTATCTAATTTGACTCCTTGTCTTCTGTTTCGCAGGGACCATGCATGCGACCCCAAAATGGCAACGATCGATGTCGCGATAGCTCAGTTGTCTTTCGACTCTCGGCAGCTTACCTGTGGTTGACGTCCAGAGACGCTGGAACCCTGCACAAATGGCAGACCGTCACGCACGAGCCTGTAATGTGTCGCAGCTGGTCATCCGCATGGCGCATGTGGCAGACAGATTTGAGGGGAGAAAATCTGCTGGTGTGTTTTGCCGTTTGTCATCTCCTGAATGACGCAGCTTCCAGCAATGTATCTATTTGGAATCATTAGCGCCTCCATATGCGCTCTTTTCCGCTTGGCCATTTGCACGGCCGTGAAGCCACACACTGCCGTCCCGCCACCCATGTCTCACCGTGTTGCGTGCAAACGTGAATATCTCATGTATAACTGGCATTTACTACCTCTGCCGCTCCGACAAACTGTGTTTCCCAAATTGCGTCCGCCTCACAGTTCTCCGTCACACAGTTCAGCTGAGACCATCGCCATCACCGATCGTAGATTCAAAGACGTGTTAGGACCTGATTCCCAGAAAGATGTCGCAAGTTGTTGAGGGCGTCGAGGGCACGGTGGGCTTCTTCTCCTGTTAATGTGGTGTGGCCGCGCGTGCTGCTACAGCTTGGCAATCCGTCTGAAACTTCTGTCCACCAATTCAAGTCACATCAAGCACTACACTGTCCAGGATGAGGGCCAAATTGAGGCTGTGCAGCCCATGGATGTGACGATGGGGGAAGCTGATCCCAGGCATGGTCCCTCAGAAATCCCCAACAGTAATGCAACAGACGAAGCAGGAACTGACCTAGCGGAAGCTGGCAATGGTCAAGATGTCAACATCAACGAAGACCTGCATGGACCACATGTCCGTGGTGTAAACGGCCCGGATCAAGAGCTGGACAGAGTGTGCCAGACGAATGGGGCAACACATGAAAAAGGCCCGGTTGATGCCTCCAACCGTAAGGTCTACAACAAAGTCCGTTTTTCGTTACAAATGCATGTTACGGTAATACATGTATTCTCATGGATTTTCGGGCTGGAATGTGAAACCCAAGGGGAAGTTGCACGTCACATTCATTTCGGTCGTCACATTTGAATTCAATATCTCTCCGCTGCATGCATTACGAGCTGCAAAATCTGCAGAAGGACGCCGTCTCTGAAGGCAGTGATGCTGTTCGTGAAGATACTTCTGCCAAAACTGATGGATCTCCAGGGAAGGGTGATCCTGCCAACGAAGATGGACAAACCGAGGATGACCCAATGAGTTTGCCCCCATATGGCACTGAGGTGACAGTCCTATCCGCTCATGTTAGCCGGATTTTCCTCAACGCTTCTCACTGTAATCACTTACAGATGTCTGATTTCAGATTTTCCTGGGTAACATACCCCATGCTGCAAGCCGAGACGAAATTGAGGCCTTTTGCCAGAAAGTTGCGCAACTTCATTCTCTGCATATACCAGCGCCCAAGACAGAAGGGTCGGCTAATCCAGGATACGCTTTTGCGATGTTCAAAACTAAAGTTGCCGCAGCGGAGGCAATTGAACAGCTTGGTGGAGCTACCATGCCGTCTGGACCAAATCGTCACCTGGTGCGTATGCTCATGTAGTAACAAGAAGGCATGGACATGTCAGAGGGTGTTCAAATCCCGCTCCAGGCATGAACTGGTTTGCATGTAGACAGTGAAGTATGCAAGCAAGCAGCGGAACAAACTCTACGTATGCAACATTCCCAAGAATAAGACTCGGCAGCAACTCCTCCTTGCATTCCGAGATCTGACTCCCGGCGTGGTTGACCTTGATGTCACAATGCAAAAAGATCAAGGGAAGCCTAGTGAAAATCGGGGGTTCTGCTTTCTGGACATGTACAATCAGGCCGCCGCTGAGCAGGCCATGGCAGCGCTTGCTGCACCCACCCTGCAATTTGATGGAGAGTGCGTTCCATCAGTATATCTTGTCTGCGAATGTATGAGTATCAGCCAGGCTGACTTTTCACCGAATTTGGTGTCCCACATGTCGGCGTAAGTTCTCAGGTCTCTCAGCCCGTCGTTGCGGATCGAATGGGCCGATACAAAGGCACATGAAGCGGATCAGTCTGATGTCAAAAGCCTGCACATAAGCAATCTCCCAGAAGACTGCACAGAAGAGCAAATCCGATCAGCTCTGGAGAGCGTTGCTCCCATTGAGCGTGTAGCCTTGCTTGACCAAAAACAAAGCAGACCAGGCGATCCTGTCAAGAAGCGGGAGTATGCATTTGTACATTACACAAAACGGTCTACAGCTCTGAGGGTTCTTGAGGTATGCTCTTGAAGCTGCAACTAGCTTCTCTTGCCATGCTCAGAGATGATGGTAGTGCATCCTGTTACATCTTCAGCCTGTGTGTACATGCAGGCCTGTCAGGAAAACCCAATCGCGATCGGGGAGGCAGAGATATATGTGTCAATGGCAAAGCCTGTGGGTTCTGCTCGCGATGGAGATCGTGGCCGGGACATGGGCATGAGAGCTGGAGATAGGGGTCGAATGCCTCCCAGATATGGAGGTCGTGGGCCAGGCATGTATGATGATTGGGATGGGCCCCGTGGCATGATGGGCATTGGTCGTCGTTCTAGGGATCGGTCAGATGGGCCATATGAAGGCAGCTATGACAGGGGCCCGTCAATGCGAGAACGTGAGCGTGGTATGGGCAGCCGCGGGCCAATGGATCGTCGGGGCCCTGGCCCACGCATGGGTGATGGATGGAATGGTGATAGTTACGGGTATGACATGCCTCCTATGATGGGGCGGGCAGACCCTTGGGCAGCTGCTCCAAAGATGGATGCACCACCGATGATGCCCATGCCATATGTAATGCCTGGCATGATGCAAGGCATGATGCAGACAGATGCGATGGGGAATGGGCGTGGGGCTGCTCATGGAGAGTTTGATTCCATGAATAGGCCCAAGCCATCCACTGGCGGATATGGTGCTGCACGTGGAAGTGGTCGTGGTGGCGGGTTTGGGGCTGCAGCGACGCGTGGTTATGGATCTTATGGGGGTTCAACAGGGTCTGGAGGCAGGGCACCTCCTGCGTCTCGTGGGTATCAACAGCAACGATACGGTCCGTACTGATGTGTCTGCCAGGGAGATTCTGTGTCCACGTATGCAGGCTCGTTTGTACCGCCTTGCATGTTTGCTGTGCTTTCCAGCGATATACACTGCCGTCACATGTGCATGTTTCAAACAACGGCCGTGTAAAGTTGGGCATGCGGTGATTGTCGTGCCACTGTTGACCGAGGGCGTCACTGGGTTGATCACGCTAAAACAGTACATACTCGGCACATGTGTGCAGCGGTACGCTAGTGTGTCGCTGTCCGAACTCTTGTTTTTGACGCAAAGTCAGGATATAATGCAAAGGTGGCAGCTGCTCGTAGAATGTTCTCGCTCGGCATGCCGACTGATCTCAGTTGAATTTCGGTCTTATCCGTCATTATTCAGAATGACAGGGTGACATGTGTCTTACAACTTGCAGCAACACATAGTGCGGCGGCAATGCCTATGCATTGTTAATCTGCGGCAGTGGCCATTCAGGTGACGTCGACCTTGCTATACCTACATCGGCCATTTCCCAGCGTTGTGCCGCATGCCTGTTCAGAGGGGAAACCCACGTTGCATTTGCTGTCACAAGGATAATTTCTGGGCTTCGCAAACGCATGTGCAACCAGTGCTGGTTGACGCACGTGCATGCGCAAGGCCACTCAATCGCGCAAGCTAGCTGTACAACATGAACCACGGTCTTGGCCTCTTAGACTCTGATGATGAACCATCATCTAGACAGGATAGAGCCGCACCGGCGGTCCACGCCGCCGGTCTAGATTCCGATGGCGAGGATGTAGGCAACCAGGACTTGGCTGTTCCACATGCGAAGAAAGGTAATGGATCCGCAGTGGCAGATCACGCACGAAACGACTTCAAGTCTTTAGGGCTGGAGGGCTCAGACGATGAATTTAACCAACAGCACGGTCTGGACGATGAGGAGGAGCGCCAGCCTTCACCAGGACCGAAGACCTTCAAGCATATGCGAAATCACGGTGCCCCAGAGGTGTTATTCATTACGTTATCGTATGCTCATCATGCATCAGGGAATATGCAATAACTTTCGAGCTGTTTGGTGAAGGTATGGAAGGTGCCCTTGCTCGAACATCCCACAGAACACCTGCGCATCATCACCTTGAAGAGCATGGTTGACATTGAGAGCACGCCCTACAATGCCGACGACTTTACTCTTGACGACGGATTCTGTTTCGATGAACGTGGAAAGAAGGTCTTGCGTGCACCAGTTCTGAATCGAATTCGCTTCAGATTCAGAGAGGCTGGCGCTGATGCTGACAAGGGTCTGCAACTCGAAAGCAATTCTCGCATTGTTAGATGGAGTGATGGGTCACTTTCGTTGATGATTGGTCGTGAGTGTGTTGACCTAAGTGAGGAGCCAGTAGAAGGGCAGCGTATGCTGTTGGGATTGCATCATTCGGACATACAGGTGGTACAGGAACGTCTCAAACCTGAAAATACTGTACTACATTAATGCACTGATTGTGAGTTGCGTTGAACAATGACGTGCATGCCATCTGGCTGTGCAGGCATAGTATGATGAAAGCTTGAACGGGAGAGAATCCTTGATACATGCAGGGCCAACAACTTCTGAAGTCTCGCCTCTTGCTCAGGCCTCCAGCCCATGACAGCAATTTGCACCGTAACATGACTCAGAACTTATCCCTGGCTCGACAAGCTAGCACAAAAATTAGAGCTAATGCTGTGCTTGAAGACTTTGGACATGAGCACATGGCAGCAGTTGATCGCGACAGGGAGCAACAGAAACTGCGGTGTGAATATGACAGCTGTGGGGCATGATTGGCAACAGATGACTGACACAACGTTGCAATTTGTTTGACATCAGTGCGTCCCGTGTTGTTGCGATCGGAGGGTTTCATGCAGGGAAAAGCAAAGTAAGGCTGCATCGAAACGCAGGAACATTAGCCTCTCAGATGGACGGAGACCTGTTTCACAGCGGATAAGCGTACCGTTCTTGGAGGCAGATGATGATGACGACGATGATGATGATGATGATTATGGCCAACCTAGAGCAGCCATGGGAACACAAGAAGCAGAGGTGCGGCTCCGGTTCAGTGGGTACTGTGATTCGATTCTGGCATGACCATAACCTGCAGTGTGCTGCTTTGCTGTCGTTGGGGTACCGCATCGTTGTGCGGACGCAGTGTCTGTGTCATAGTTGACATGTATGTTATCTGAATGCGGACAGCTTGTTGTTGGCAAGGTGCATGCACCGTTGACACGGTGTCGTCTCAACGTGCTGTGTTGCATTTTCCTTAGCGTTGCATTGTACTCATGCGCCTGCCACTGCATACATTGTCGTGTACGCATGTCATTCTCTCTTTTTGGGTTTTAGGCACAGGAGAAACGTCTGCTGCAAGTGAAGCAAGGGAAGCGTCCACGATTTCTGGCTGATGACGATGACGATGTTGCTCTATCTGATGACGATGAGCCACCTCCAAGCAGGCCGAAGCGAAATGCTCTTTTGGATAGCGATGACGAGTTCTGAGCTACTCTTATTATAATTTACAACAGATCGTTGCGATTCTTGTCACACCGAGTCGTGTCTGCTGCACAACAGCAATGCCACAATGTGGTTATGGCTGACATTCTGTGTAGCAAGCAAGTTCCATTACATGTCAGGGCACATATGCTGTAAGATATTCGTTCTGGGCACATACGCTTGTTGCCGATGTCGAGTTCCCCCAATGTCGACAGCTGAGTACGGGCCTTGTCGCTATAGATGTGGATATGAGCTGGCAAGCACCACCGCTCATGCATTTGCATCAATATGGCAAGGAAGCAAGTGAAAAGCATAAGGATAGAGTTTCACACGCAATGATGTGTTATGGTGGCAGCGAATGTCTCTGCCGGTGTGCACTACTGAGCCTCACCAATGTGACATGGGGACAGCTTCTAACTCAATTGCTTTACATCAGACTCTCACATTGCTCTTAGTGTATGTTGGCGGCCAATTGCGCATGTACATGCTCTTGCTTCCAACACAGAATGTTGCAGATCTACCACAGCGTCAGATCTCAGATCCATTGTCAGCAAAAGTAGACCTATGCAATGGTAAACAAGCAGTAGCCATACGCAATTTGAAGGGTCGTGCAAGAAACGCCAGCAGACGGGCATGGCAGCTGTCGTGCGGTAGGTGACCATGGTCCCTTCACATACACTGCATGACACAGCATGCAGCACTTCTGAGTGAGCAACCCGTGTAGACACCGAAATGCGCGACGAGCCATAGTATTGACGTTAACACTTACCGCATCCCTAAAAGTCTTGAAAAAGGAATGCAGGGCATGAATCATTGCACTTTGGGCGCTGGTCAGTTGTGTTTTAGATGTGAGTGTATTTTGCGCTCGCTTGGTGCAATCATGCACACGTTCTTTGCCAGAAGAAAGCCTGTTGCCCCTACCATAGGCGCACGTTATTGTAACAGGAATGTGACTTAATGATATGAAGGGAACGTAGGCCGCGCCTTTGCAACCATGGCAGCGGCGCCAGACGGCCGATTGGTCTGCGAGCTGATCGTTCAACGGCTGTTGGAAGTTTCTGACGACCATGTCGCAGAGGCAACACGACAAGTACGAAAATATCATCCGTCATTGTCTGTGCCAAAGATCGCTTCGGCACACTTGGTTCACGCCTCTGTTATGCATGCTCTTGGTACGTGTCACCGATGCCTGGTGCATCAGTGCACGATCAAGCTCCAACACACCGCACTCGTGCAGAGTGAACCATTGAAGCCCGGGGAACAGTTCAAACACCTTCAAGCTGGCATTGTCATGCTTGCAAAACATGCTCCGCAGTTTGCAGTGGACTCGCTGGAAGAATGGAGGAGAGGGAAGCTCAAGGACCTACATGACAGAGGCCTCGTGCTTACTTCGTCCAAGAAAGGCCTTGCTGCTGTAAAGCTCCCTTATTCATGAAGTCCCGTGTCTCTATTATCGCGATTGTCAATCCAGGCCAGCAGCTGGTCAAGGTCTGGGAAGCCTGGATTTGATGTCGCCTGGTATATGCAGATGGAAGGTATCGTTTTCATGACAGTGATGATGCTGCTGGACGTGACAACCAACATTCATCCAGACAGTGCCACTGTAATCCAAGAGCGTGCGTTTGATATTGTTTTGCGAGCGGACCGCTTTGTGGGCGACCTCTCTGATCACAGAGAACTTTTGGTGCATACATGTAAGGACATGCTCAGTTCTATTTCCAGGTAATTCTGGCACCATCCTTTCTGTTGAGATTTTTTGTGGCAGCCCAACAGTCTGCTTACTTGCTTAAAAATTTTTTTTTTCGGTAAGTCAATATCTGGAAATCTGTGTGCAAGCTGCAATGCATTGTTGCTGCAGAATCCAGCTTGTGCCGTTGGCAGAGTCATTCCAGCGCAATCTGCTGGAACGTCTACATGGTGATGGTGTCTCAAGAGAACAGATTTACCAACTGTGTATGGGCATGCACAGGGTTCAAATGCGGATAGTCTGTGCCGCTGATATTTCCTCTGCTATTGCTGCAATGCGTTGTTTCAACCCTCTACAGTCTGTTTGGAAGGATGTGCAGAGGAAGAGCCGAGTGCAGCACCATCTTTGTCAGATGCTCTGCGCTATTTTGCAAGGCGTTGTTCACGCTGGTGCGTTTTCGTTCCATGTTGTGAATTATGCATACTCAATTAGGCGCACACTTCTGTGCACTGCTGCAGGCCTACCAATGAACAGTGGAGTCTCCAAGCAGCATCCAGTTCTCAGGGAGTGGTATGATGTGGTACAGATCATGATGGATGACATTCTTGTGTGGTTGGGAAAGAAGAACAAGCATCTTCAGACTGGTTACCCACTTGTGGCAAGGCTCATGTGCATCTGTGTACAGCAGCCAGATTATGATACATTTCGCTTCTACGCACTGATTGAAAAGCTGCACAAGCTCATGCGTGATACTATTTTCTCAGAAGCGGTAAGACACAAGTTATTCATGTGGTTGTGACTGAGTATACACACGTAACATGCACCGCCCAACATGCTACATTTGGTTCGCACAAGTGTTCATATTCACTAGCAATCGCCCTGCATGAGCGCAGGTGTTGCAAGTATAGCTTTTTGAAAGTATCTCTTGAAATCGGAATCTAGTGCTCTTGAAAGTATCGCATCGACTATACTTGCAGGCGAATCGCTTGGTAGGCCTGGAGTGCCTGGCGCAATGCACCCGGAGCTTTGCACAACATCGTAGCACCATTGAAGACGTGGAACAGCATCTGGCACGTCAGCTTGAGCCTGTCATTGCATCTGTACGAAAGGGCAACATCGCGTCACAGCCAAAGCAGCTTGCAGTGTTACACCAGCTCTGTTTGGACTGCATGTCACATGCGCCAAGGTATATTACGCAGCTACTGGTGATGCTGATGAGGCATGATGCCTGGGAGTGCGTGCTCGAGGGAGTTCGTGCAACATTTGCCATCATGACTCGATCAGCCGCGCGACTTTCCCAGATAGCCATCTTTGATGAGGTGCAGAGTTCATGAACTTACCATTGTGCCTATCTGATATACGCCGGCCTGCCTGACACATAGTTGGTGTAGACTAACTCCAGCACATGTGCATTCGAAATTTCCAGCGTGAAGCTGCAGGATGATGGAAACACATCAGAGAATATAGCGGAGGATGATAGCATGCCACGTGATGCAAGGTCTTCAGTCCAAGGCAGTGTTGTGGCATCCATTCACGGCGCTTCCGCAAACTTGATGACTGGTTTTACAGACGACTGCCTTGATCGTGCTTTGGACCTGATCTGCCGTGGGTCCCACCCACTGGAGCTCTATACAACACCGGGGCTGTATGAGGAATTCCTTGAGCCAGTTGGGCACGTGCTGCAGAGCTGCTGGAAGCTGCATGGAGATCGACTGCTGGGCCGGCCCACAGCAGGTTCTGATGGGCAGCATGCAAAAACATTCACAATATCCATGAAGGTGTTTGAAGATGCAGTCAGACTGACACCCATATGTGAGCCAAGTTTCTGGATCGACAAGTCAGGCTGTATGTCGCTCCTTTCGTGATGCAGTGTAGCTGCCAGATATTTCTTTCATGATCTCGCGTAGTATGTTGTACACGTGTGAGTGGTTGATCTTTTAAATTTGCTCAAAGTAGTTGGCAACGCATGCAGACAAAATGGCAGAAAAGCTTGGGCTACTGACTGTCCATGCTTCCAAGAGCATCCGGGATGTTGCCCGAAAGGCTCAGCGCAACTTCATCCAGGGTCGCCCAAAATATCGCAACGCCATTATCGTGGCCATGTGCCTGCTGGTCAACCGTGTGCAGTGGAGCGAACGTCAGCATGAGGACATTTCAGCTTCGCTACTGCAGCTGATGCAGCATTGGCGGGCTGTGCTCAGTCGCGATGCAGAGCTCCAGGAGGCCGAGCGCGCGGCTGGTACTGCATCAGGGGCGCAGGGGCTGGATGTTGCGACGGTGGAGGGATGTGGACTGCTAATGCTGTGCTCTGCATCTACACGGATCCGCCAGATTGGCTGGCAGGTATTGCAGGAGATTCGCAGTCTAGCTATGTGCGTTTCCCTTCGTAGCAGCTTTGGCCGTCTCGAAGCTTGAATGTGTATCCAGGAAGACTCTATGCGATCAGTATCATTTCATTCGATTTGAAGCTGCTCGCAGGGCTGATGTGGAGTCTGGGAAGCAGAACAGCCAAGCATCAATGTTTGCGATCACAGTTCTTGAGCAAACGGGCGCTGACGTCGTGAATGAACATGTGTGGGGATATGGGTCTTTTTCTCATCTGATGAGAAATTTCAAAGATGTTCCAACCGATCTCAGTCTGTTGGATTGTATCAGCACTGGTGATAACAGGCGCTGGGGGGCGGTCCTCCCGCATCTGCTTCACCACTTGCAGGTGCTGTGTCCCCAAACGGCGCAAAGCTCTTATGAACAGGTACGATTCCGCCTCCTCCGCATTAAGTTTGAACTGGCAGCGGTTCAATAATATGCTACGAACATTAAAAGCGCACGGGGCTGTGTGTGCCCATAACTGGGCATAGGGTTGGGTGCTGTGCCGACTACATCTGGAGACGGTTGTGTTTGTTTCTTGCGTAAGTATGTATGATGCTTGACCTGGGACTCAAACGGATAGGCCACAATCTGACCAAGTGGGACATCCGGCTTTGACACTAACTGAGGCCACTAGTAGACCATCGGATGCCTGATCTACGGTTCTTTTACATGCGGCTTTTGCAGAACAATCTGGTTTCAGTGATATCTGGCCATGCTGATAGAGGCACTGCATATTTCCTCCTCCTCGTGACCGATTTCAGATTCTACTTTGTGATAACAATTTAAGTAGAAAGTGGCTAGAAGCCCAGCTTCACATGGATATGAGCTGTGCTTGTGCATATATTGCAACCACGTGCCAGGGCAGTGGCTGTCGGGGTGTCGTGCTTGGACAGACAGGCATTATGCTAACTTCTATCCCTGCCTCATGATTCTTTGTACACAGAGTGGGGTTTTACTGGGTCTGTGCCTGCTGATCAGAGAGGCAGCATGTTTCGCTGTTCATCGTTTCCCCGGGGCAGTAATTTGGCTTTAATGTCTCCGTCCAGAGCTGGTTTCACCAGATCAAACCAACCGTGTTTTCGACTTTTCCTGTCGATCCTTGACAATCCCCTGACAAATCTGCACAGAGTTTCAGGTCTGGTGCTTTCGGGCTGGAGGAAAAAGTACAGTACCTGTATGCAGTGCGCAAGCATGGCACCACACAAGTCAAGGATTCTTAGTATGTGGTCACATCTTTTGTAGGGCATATGGTTTCTACCACAGTTTATGTCAGCTTTTGTGACTGATGAATCAAAAGAGTGCTTGGTACAGGTCAGCATGCACATGATGTGCATGACGCGACAGGAGGGCACCACCACGAATCGGGCCATGTACACAATCCCAACAGATCCAGTTGCCTTCGAGCAGTGGCAGCTGTACATGATGTTCATGATGGCATCAGAACCGTATCCTAATGTGAGGCGACCTGCCAACGTGCGGTCTTCAGATGAGCTTTTGTCACATCTGCTTTCAATCCTGCGCTGTGGCGTGGATGTGCACATGCAAGCTGCGACTGCGGCCCTGGGAGTGTGCCATCCGGCGCATCTGCATGTGACGCTGCAGGTCTGAACACCCTTCCTGGCTGCCCGGCTTGCCGTCTTGTTGCGATAGATTTCAGTGCTGCATCAGTGCTGCAGTTGACCTCCTACGGAACCGTACCCTATGCTCTTGGTGGGGAGGTGACTGATTCGTTCGATCATGCGTGCAGCAGCTGTTAGAGCAATACCCTGAGACCCTTGGCGAAGGCCATAGGAAGACGCCTAAGATCATCAAAAGGGAAGAGCTACGTGTTTGTATTGCGCAGATTTTTGGTACCTCCGCATCCCTGCTGCCTGCAGATGCGCTGCACCAGCGGCCGGCCTTGCCGCCACAATACGTCCGGTTTCTGAACCTGACTCTGCAGCAGATTGCCACTGTTCCACAATCAAGTGATGCTATTGAACTCAAATCCTGCACATCCACAGTAGTGCATGTCCTTGCACAGCAAGACAAGGACGTCGCGGCCATGTTGGCACCAGAGATGCGGGGCCGCCTGTGGGCTGCAATCAAGCTCTGGCTAGGGGTGCGTACTGACTTGCGTGGGGACGAGCAGCGGCTTGTTAGACTATCAACTGCAATGCCAAGCGTTCGGGGGAGTAGCTCTGATGTACGGATGTCACAACCATACGTGCGCAAAAGCATGGAAGCGATGCGGCTGACTGGCTTTCTGGTGCGCCTTGTCCATGAGAACTACAGTGCACCGGACAAGGTATTAGCTGCTGCCATATACAGTGCTTCTGTGCGGATGTGCTACATGCAGCAGGCACATGCCCTTGGCTGTCACTGTGAATTGATTGCAACGGTAATTTTGCAGCAACCTTGGCAACAGCAGAAATCACCTGTATGAGAGGCAGCAAATGCCTGAGCCAAGCCCATGTGCAGGCTATGGCGTCTCTACTCAGTGGGCCGCTCTGGGACGACAGCATGCGCAAGCAGGGCACAGCTCTTGCATGGTTTGATGCTGCCTTGTGCAGCCGGCAGCCACAGCGCTCGGAGCTGCTCGGATTTGTCCCAGCGCCATGTCAGCTGGCACATTTTGCACTGTGGGACATGCTGCTACATAACGCGGAATTTCGGGGAGCCTACTTGGAGCGTTGTTACTCAAAGGAGGCGAAGCTGGCGCAGGCGTACTTCCACACTTGCACTGGTGTTTGTGTGCAGATGGGTTTCAGTGGCCGGCTCTCATCGCTCTGGAAGTCACATGAGCTCATTTGCCTAGTGCTGCACAAGATTGTTGACAGCTGTGAGGCAGTGCGTAATGATGCAATGCTGGTGCTGCGCACACTGACGGATGGTTTGCTTGCCAAAGACAAGAAGCGCCAGGTGTGATCCATAGTGCTGCGCCATGAACAACCAAGGCACGGTGGCATGTGTGCATGCGCGGATGATGCAAATTCCTATCGGTGGAGGCGGTAGCCATGCATGGCACCACCTATGAAAATTTTCTACATGAGATTGCTGACGCCCAAAAATCAGGAATGCTGCATTCCTGCACCTGGCAATGGGGCTGCTGGATGTGCATTGTTGTATCGTTTCTGCGACAGTCGCTGGTTCAAGTATAGGCATGAATTAAGCAGTGCCCTGTCAGTGGCTTGATATCCTGGCAACTGGCACCAGTATATCTGGAATCCCTAGAGACGCAACATGCACCGTCGAATCGAGAAGGTTGCCATGCAGGCATCAGCAAATATCGCGGTGGTCATTGGGCAGCTCCAAGACAGTCATCATTTATTCCAGCTGGACCTGAGCAGCAAACTCGCCGATGAGTATGGTGAGCTTGCGCCGAGCATGAGCCGTGAAGTCCTTACGCGGCAGCTGCGGTTGGAGGACCAAACGCTTCGTCAGTATGTGCGTCTTGCTGCTATCGCACTGTTAGTGTAGACAAAGACTCCAACCGTATCGTCCTGTTGATGGTCACGTTTGGTGTGCAGGTGTTACGTTGTCTAGCTCCGTGGCTCCAGCACATGTCATTGGCACGAAAATGGGAAGGCACAAAGGCGGGCGAGGTGCTCTTACTGGTGTATCAGATGACACAGAAGCATGGGCACCAGTGTCCAAATGAGGTACAGGAACTCTGGCACACCATTGCCAGCAACTCTGACAATGTCTCTGTTGTGGTGGATTTTGTGATGCAGAGGTCGGCTGAGGAACTTGGTGTAGAGCCGAACTGCCGGCTAGTGGTACGCATCCATAAATCCCACACCTAAAGATACGGGGGAGGAGCAAGAGCGGATACTGGTGCACGCTTGAACATGATGCTCACGTTTATCGTGCGCTATAGGACTGTCTGGACGTTTCCAAGAGGATCATGCTTTTCTGCGGTCAACAGTCTCCACAGCTTGTGGTAGATGAGCTGATGTCAGAATGCGCACAGCTCATCAATGAAGAGGAGCCGTGTCCCTCTGCCACTGTTCACCAGCGAAAGCTCAGCACCGTCTCCACCTTTCATGCCCAGGTGCGCTTACTCAGTAGTTGGGCTGAAATGATGTCCCTCCAGTCAAGGCTTCTGATTCATCGACTTGCTGATGCTGTCAGTCTTCCCTATCAGCCCATCGTATGAGCGAGGTCTGGCGTACGATAATGTCACTGTGTGTATTTTACCTCAGCTGGAATGGATTTGCAGTTTGGGAGGACAGAAGGTACATCTGTGTGCGGAAGTGTTGGCAGAAGCAAAACCCTCGAGATGTCACGCGTGGTATCCAGTACAGCACAGTCTGAGCTTAACAAAATGTGGGACTCATTTCCGACAGGGTCACAGTTTCATTCGTTACCTCAGTCAGAGTCGCTTGTGACGTCTGGCGTATTTGGAACAGGCCCTGCGTCAGCTGTTAGTGGTGGCAGGTCCTTTGCCGTCAGCGTGGAGCATAGCTCGTTCAAGTCTGGAGCACTTCCAACGCCAGCTCATGAAAGGTGCGGTGGGCAACTACAACAAATAATGCATTTGCCATCAGTGCGAAGGCTGTAGCTGTGCGAAGTCATTGTGCAGGAAACTCACGCGGGATACCAGCTTTTGCTCTGATGACATCGTCAACGGTGGCAACGTACGGGCTCCAAACCGTGCCGAGCTGGCACTGTGCATGCTGGCCGAGCTATCACATCTTCATGCAGATGCGTTCAGAGGCCATCTGCCTGAGCTGCTCCTTGTGTGCATTATCGAGATGGATAGTGCGTACGACCTCGTGTTCAAGCATGCCCACCAGGTGCGAAGTGCTTGGCTGTAGTTTGGCTGTGATTTGGAACAGTCAGTCTGAGTAGTTCTTCTGCGCACCTGCTTGGCCCCAACTTACATGCCTACCGCATAGCGCGGATGAAACGTACATGCTTCTTGATCCTATCTGTTTTTGTACGGTGTTCTCAGATTACATCATTCCAGTTTTCCTTGCCGCTGTCTACATGTCAGGAGATCCTGTGCACCTCTGAGAGCTGTATTTGCTTGCAATGCAGGTGCTTGTGAACCTGGTGTACTCCATGGCTGTTCGCAATCTGGAGGCGCATGCAGACACTGGTTTGACAGAGAAGTACCAGGCCGTCGCAGCAGTGGTGCGAGAACTGCAGTCAGCAGCCATGTCACCACCACTTTGGCCTGCAGAGACACTGACTTTTGAAGAACCACAGGGCAGAACGTTCCCTGTCCTGCAGCGCCTTGTGACACAGATTGTGGACTGTATGTTCTTTGAGCCAGAGCTCAAAGCTCGCTGGGTATGCTTCAGTATTCTAGACATAGTAACTTTTGAAGTTGCTGCCACACTGGTCATTACGTTGGTTTGACTTGGTATTTTACCAATGCACCCGCGTGTTTGCAGACCGAAGAGGCACTAAACTGGGCAATGCATGTGCCAAGCCTGGCTGTTGCGCAGCGGTGCATGCATGTTACTCGTGCCCTGGCTCCGCAGATTAGTCCCTCCCTTGTGCACGTGCTCCTCAGTGCACTCCTGCAGTGCTACCTACACCCCTCGGTCGCATCATTCGACTTCACTGCGCAGTTACTCCTGGCATTGCTGGAACTTCTTCACAACAGCCAGGCTTCGGATGTCAAGATGTACCCACAGCTTTTTTGGGGCTGCGTTGCACTGTTGCAGACTGTACATGTCCCAATATTTTCGTTGGTGCTGGCTGTTGTTGATACATTGCTCGGTCGGCTACAGCTCTGGAATCTACCATGCCAACAGATCATGCAGGCTGGGGCGTGCACACCGCAGGTCGACAGTCCCTTGCCAGCAGGTGTGCCTGTTTGCGCCTTGTTTTTAACACTGGTTCATTAATATCCTTGTGAACGGTGCTGGTGCTGCTCATGACTCACATTGCAGCTATGCCTGTGTTGCGTGATGCACGGCTTCAGTGGGGTGCTTGAACACCTGCTGCAACAGCTTGCACTACATTGTGTGGACGGTTGAGCCACAGTGTACAGGCGTGCTGCACCTTAAGCCGTGGGTGCTTGGATGCCACTTCTTCTGCCTGCCGCAGCTTTCATTTGTCCAACAGCTGCTGTGGAAGGGTCTTCTTCACGAGCGTACGTGCAACATGACTGTACAAGTGCTCACCAGCATATTGAGGCAGCTAGAGGCATGTCTGTCCCCACACCGTTCAAGCAGTGGTGTCACGACCTTTCAGGCTGGACTGAAGGATGTTGCTGCCGGTGCTGGCGTAGCTAGCCCAGCAGCAGAAGGAATGGGTAATATCCTGGGGCAATGCTCCTACCAACTCGTGGCATGTGTTGTTTCAGGCTTGCCATGGGTTCTGGCCCATCGACACGAACCTGAATCACGGCATCAGGTGTGCCATTCAGCATTGCGTGGTGGAGCAAATTCGTCATGTATAGCATGCTGCTACCATGAGTGATACCTCGTCCATGTGCTAAGAGTTGTGCGCGTGTAGGTGGTTGCATTCTGCAGTGCTGCCGCAGGAGCATGCATGGCGTATGGAGCAGCAGAGGTTGCCCCGCGCATTACAGCAATTGCGGCTGGGTCTCCTGAAAGTATTTCAAAGGACTCGAGTAGCCTGCAGAACTTGCTGATGAACTTTGCAGGGCCCTTTGTGAAGTCATTTTTGCCTGAACATGCCTCGCTTGTGCTGGTATTTTGCACACGTATGCTAATTGTGGGACTGGAAAAATACCACCATGCTCACTTGATGATGTTAGCCTGCATCTATAGATCTCCCCAGTTGAATCTAGGGGCTTTTGGGAAGACTGCTGAACATATGTCTGTCCTGCGGACGCTTGTGCTGCTGATTGAGAGCAGTAGAAATGCAGAAGTCTTGTCTTTGTTGGACATTGTACTAAACCACCTGAATTCAAGCCCGCACCATGACGTCAAGATGCTAAACCGGAATGATATGGAAGCTGCAAAACTTCCACAGGAATTCTTGCCGGTTGCTGGGGAGTCGGACAGCTGCAAGGCTGTGGTTGATGCGCTGAAACAATGCGTTGATGCCCTGAAAATCCCTAGCACCAGCCAGTCAGGATGGTCGAATAGGTCGCGTTTTTTGCCATTTCTGAAGCAGGAATAGTATTGTGTTAGCAGGAATCTTCGAACAAGTTGCACCTAGGATAGGATGTAATTGTAAATCGAGTTACCACTAGACCATGAATTGTGGTGATTGTGGTTCTTGCATGTCCCCTACAGCAGGAACCGTGTGCATGTTTCGCTTGCGAACTGTGAAAGCTTTCACTAGCAGCCCGTTGTGTGAACTGTACAACACAGTCCCAGTAGTCAAGCTCGCCTTGTGACCTAGAGCTTGAGAGCATGTGCAGATCGTCACATTTCCAGCTGTCTGACAGTTACCAAAAATGCTGTACTGTCAAGAGTACCGGTGTAAGATCTACTGCAGAGAAGGAAACTTCCTATGCATCAGGCGTAACTGTCAATTCGTATCATACACCTGGAGAGGTTCATCGAGGTGATGCGCAGCATTTCCACCTGATCACTCCAGCCTGATGTACAGTGGCTACAGAATTAACCCTCCCTACACCAACGCACACCATGCCCACATACTCAGTATATACGACTTTAGCACATGCAACTGTTCTACCTGTATGGGTTGTGTTGCCATGTCGACTGTGCATTTGCAGCAACAACTGGTGAAGGGCTCCACAGTCAGAGACAGCTGCGGCATTATAAGCTGTTGATAAGCCGCGGCTATGCATACATTTGTGTACCCAGAGTGAAAGATCAGCACGTTTGTTTACCTGGTGCTGTGACAGATGCGGCCAGCTCGTGCAACACTAGAAAGAATTCCACTCAAGCCTCCAACCTAACCGCACAGACAATTGCAATGGGTGATGCAAACACACGAATGAGCGAATTTTGCGGTCATTCATGTGAACGATTCATGCATTGCAATGTATGACCAGAAATGGCCAGATTCATTGTGCAGCAGCATCACATCACATGTTCCCCATGACTCCCGGCACAATGCAGCACAGGTCGGGTAAGTAACCACAGCATGGGTAAGTAACCACAGCATGAATGGCCAGGACTGGTGGTGCAGCCAGTGCACTTGGACAGAACCAAGTTTCGATGAGCTGTGATCACAATGCACTAGCATGTCCGCCTCTTGAGCTGTGTTTCTTTCACCGAAATCACTGACTAGCGTGTGCTGAAGGCTACCAACAATTCAATTCACTTTGACCCACACACATGGGTCTCACCTCATTCAACTCACCATGGGCAGAACATATCTTCACACCAGACTTACGCAGACCAACGCGAGTACGTCGACATGAAGTATGCCTAGGTGCTCCTGCGCTTTGTCTATTGTCCAAGTGCGGGCTTGGGAGAAAATGAGTGCGAGTCTCCATCCAGCTGTTCATATAGTGAGCTCAGCTATGGCAGCTTGCAGGGGCTCGATCTTGGCTCCTGTCAGACGCTTGGCTTCCTCACCACCTTTGTACAGAACGAATGTTGGTGCGACTTTGATCTCCAGTTTAGTGCCAAGTTCTTTGTTGGCCTTATTACAGTTGAATTTGTAAAACGTGACCTGTAAAATTTTAAAATTTTGTCAAACTTGTCTAGGATCATACAAATTGTAGAATCATGTACACTATCATGCCAGGTAATGCCAGGTTCTGAGGAGCACACCTGCCCCTCTAACTCGCCTTTCATGGCTACCAACTGTGGGTACATGAGCTTGCATGGACCACACCTACATGGCAGCGGTGCTGCAATGAATGCCATCCACGTGCGATCCCAGATTTTCTGTACGAATGAAGACTGATGGATTTATGATACGCACCACTGAGTGTAAAAGTCAATCAGCACGACTGGTGCATCTGCCTCGGCAATCTTCTCATAATAATTCTCCTGATTTATCTCTTCAATGTCTTCCAGATCTGAAACACAACACTTGTACATGCAGAGAAGCGAATACAAGCCAGGTAGTTGCCTTTCGCTGTTCGGCAGCTCCTCACTTGAGTTATAGGACATGGCCAACATAGCCCAAAATGTGCATCAATAGCAGAAATCGTATTCATGTATGTGGTTTCTATCGTGTCTTTTCAGTTCAGGGGGTATCAAGGGGTGAGTGTTCGGCTGAACAAGCGGTCAGTGTAGTCGAGGGGGAAATCCACAATCAAGAGGGCACACCTTGAGATTCCGTTGCAGAGAACTGCCCCGGGCTCTTTTTCATTTTGTTGGCCACAGATTCCAAGTGATCCGACAGGTTGCCTTGTTGAGCTTGCAGTGCAGCCACAGCAGCAGCCTTCTCACATTGTGCCACTGTCTTGGTTCGTTCAGCAGCTGCCCCGTTTGTCGACAGATTAACGCCAACGATCGGTTGCCTGAAACCCTTTACCTGGCAACATGCAGGTCGGACGCCCATTCTGAATATGCACTCTGGCTTCCGTTACAATGCAAATCGCAGACAGCAAGCACAGATTCACGAGATTTATCATGCACAATACCAAATTTCCCGTCTCGATATGCATTGTATTAAGGAGATCTGCGTGGCATCGTCGCACCTGGACCTAGGGCCGTGGCTCCCATTCGCCTGTGCCATCCCGAGATACCTGCATGGAACCACTCCGTCTGTGTGTCATGGAAAAAGTGACACATGCGATGTCTGGACCGCGACCTGGAATCAGTGTGATGTGAATTGGGAGGTCGATTCGTGTGAATACGCCCCTGGTCTACAAGCATACCCTCAGCTCCAAACTAAACATGTAAGATGGACAACTTACCTCTTGATCAACAGGATCAAGTGCACAACCTGCCAGTACTGCGTTTAGTGAGAATAGTCCGCCCAGAGACCAGACGCAGCGTATCTGTCTGCGCACGTTTCGGCAAGCTGTGTCTTGCATGTGATTATTCGGGGCCAAAGGTGCAGTTTTCGAGAGTTGTTCCTGCTCGGCATGATGCAGAATGCATGTATCCATGCATGACGTCGTGTTTCCGTTGTGCGCGCGGGTTTTCCTGCCAGTAACTGGGATTCTGCGCACGACAGTCTCATGTTCGGTGGATGATTCAGGTGCGCGAGCTGGGTGCAAATCAATCCCGGTGCCGAAATTTTGCTAATAGTTTGTGTCACGGCGATACAAGCCAGTCCAACCTGCACCAGGAGTTGCCACGCCTGGAATACGAGCGCCTGTAGCGCCATGGCATTCCAAGGTATCAGGGGTCTCGCAGGCGCATGTGAAGTCTCTACACGATTTCTCCTGCAAACTCCTGTCGGTCATACGGGATGTCTACATGCATGGTGACGCAAAGTCATTGGCGTGCACGCTCAAGCACATATTGGCCGGTCGCGTTGTGAAGGCCGACCAAACGGCGCGCCAGACGCAGTTTGCAGTTTTGTGCCCAGATGTCTGCATCTCGCAAGACATCCACTGCGTCCACGCCCGGTACTTCCATTTGGACTGCTGTGATGGCGCACGTCCAAAGACCTGTCCGGGGCTCAACAACTGCGCCGGCGTTCCTGCCCAATTGGACAAGAAGGGGCGAGCGTTATGTTCCAAGACGAGCCACACACCAGTGTGGCGCTGTCAACAGGTAAAAGGCTTGCATGTCCGGCACTGATGTCGGGAGCGCCATGCAAGGTCATGTCATTTTAGCTGTGGTGTCCATTACCCCTAGCCATGTGCGACTCGTCCTGCTGTAGGGCGTTGTATCAGAGCCTCCCAGATCCGGAGGCAGATGAAGGAGCATTGATGCAGTTGCCATACCTATTGGAAAACAAACAAACGATAGCAGCCTGGAAAGCATGTATCAATCGTCATGGCAACAATTTTCAGCCAGGCCGGCCGAGGACATTCCGTGGAACTTCTCAGAATGTGATGCAGGGAGTACGTCTTTCCTTGGCTGTTGAACATGGTTGGACAGCAGAATTGACTGTGAAATTATGTCGTGATGCACGAATTTTGTATCATGCCGGAGAAGCAGTGCAGCTGGACCATAGCGTGTTGGTTCTGCAGCACGTGCGTGGACTCAGCTTGGCCAAATTCAAGGCCCCGCAACAACTCCGTACCGCCGCCTACCAGAGTTGTCGGCACATATGGACAGCCCAAACAGACAGGTAAGACCCGTGGGCATCAAGTCTGTCTCGCTAAGCTAAAAAGTCGATGCATTGGGCCATTGGGGTGCGGGTGAATGTTTACCAGGCCGCCTGGAATCACATCAACTGTAACGAGCTGTGTCGTTGGTGCACGGCATTGACCTTGTGCAGAAACTTGCCTGCAACCCGAGCAAGTCAAACCAGACTTGATGGCGATGATAAGGATCGATTGATTCAAGAGTGTCATAGGCATGGGATGGACAAGCGTGTGCCCAGTTCCGCTTGCGATGACAGATACACACGTCAGGTGATCAGTCTCTGTTATATCATCACGAAGCTTAATGGGGACAAATTTGCTGTTGAATGATGGTTGGGATATCAATCTGGTGGCACTAAACCCCAAATGATTGCCCTGACGCAAACAACATGTCCTTTAATGCCAAGTACCGTCCTTACCAGGCTGACAACGCTAGTTAATGGCAAGCGTTCTTGCAGACCAAGAAAAAGAGTTGCTACTTGTACTCAGCACCACGGGCAGCAGAACCAGTCTTACGAGCGCTTCCAAGCACAACCCATGATGCCCAAAATGCAACATCCTCTATCCATCTCAACGACATTTTGGCAGCAAGTACTGGAGCAGCGGCATTACAGCTGCTACAGCGGGTAAGTGCATGTCTGCCTGCAGCTGCTTCACACCCTGCATGTATTTAATGTCACACCATCCATGGTCTAAGCATACAGCCATCCCGGGTTCAGGATCTAGTCATGAAGGGAAACAAGGGACACAGCAGTGTTGGAGGTCTCACACAGGGTCATACTGCCAGCCGGTCTCAACAAGTTTCACCCGTTCAGCCAGACATAAATCTCGGGCGCTCACACCTATTCAGAACGGCGGATCAGCGCGACTGCCACCATAGCCGAATGCCATTCTACTGGCTAGATCCCGTCAGACAGCTCGGCCATGGGGCTTAATGCGCAATTGCTCGCAGGGAAAGGGCCTGGACTTGCCGAGCAGGGTTGAGTGGCGACATGCGTTGACCAGCCCAACTGCCATGCATTGTGGTCCAGTAAGGAGCCTGCTGTTAATGCGGCCCAGTAATGTAAGCCATTGGGCAACAGTCGACAGCTGCAAAGATACACGAATTCTTATATGTTCGAGACCATTGTTGTGGAAGCATGGTTCAGTTCATGTGAGCGTCTGCGGCGATCGAGAGCGAAGTGCACGCATGATCACGCCACATCTGAGCAAATGAGGCCCCGCATTGGCATGCACCACAGCGCATGCGCACGGCTCATACACGACACGGACCCAACGCCCCTCAAAAGCACTAGTGCTAGGGAATGAAGGAGTACAAGTTGTCCTTGCCTGCTGCGGGCTCTTCCATCTTGCACGTTGGGACCGCTGCGTTTAAAACGTGTTTCACTTGGATCATCAGAATATTACCAGGGGCGTTCGCTGGCTTGCGACATCCCATGTCCAACGAACGTGTCATAATTGGCCAGACAGGGCTATGGAGCTACGTAATAAGCGCAAGGGTGTGCCGGCTCCACAGCAAGAAAGCAAGCCGAGCAAGGATAACAGCGTCACCACAGGCAAGAGAGTAAAGTCGAAGGCACAACACCAACCCGAGCGCGCTAGCCGTCGATTGCGAAGTCGTAACGGAGAAGCAGGTCCATCATCTAAACACGAAAGTATACCGCACGAAAAGCAAGAAACGGAGACAGCAGCGCGTCGATCTGACAGTCAAGACGTGCAACCTTGTCAGCGAGTGAAGCAAGAGGTGCAAGCTGAGCCTGATCACGTTCAGGAGCCTGGTAGACAAGGTGCAATGGCGGGTAGCTCGGGGCAGGCTGAGCAGGTCCGTTACGAGCTTACGGTCATTCAAAATTGTATCAGACATGTAGTGAATTATTCTCTGATATTCCGCTGCCGCCACTTTTGCTCAACGGGCAGCGGTTTGCCCCGCATTCGTGTACGCATGTCTGACAGCACACGCCCTGTTGACGTCGAAACCCATTAAAAATGCATAAAGGCGTAGATCAGTGGCATATGGATCCGTACTGACAAGTATTTTGGTCAGAGCGGTGCACGGCTGCACGCACGATCGCTGGATAAGCATGAGCTGCCGTATTGCGTCTCAATGAGCCCAGCACTACTATCCGTGCCATCGCATTTTCGGTGCCGTGATCTTGTGTCACACCTCATAACACCTGCGATGTGCTCTGCAACGCGTCCAGCTCTCTCGCATGAGTGGACATTTTTCGTTCGTTATGGTCCGAATGTCAATTTTCAAGATGCATGCAACCAGCAAGGTCCCGTAGTAGAATTTTTTTGTGCAGAACGAAGCAGACAACGCTAGAGTTGCTAGTGAAGATGTGGCTCGTGGCAGCATGAGTGCCCTTCAGCAGCTGCTCAGTAAAATCGGAAGTGGCATCGATGAAGCTGGGTTTGTTTCTCTTATGGCCGGGACTGGAATGGGGGGCTCAAAAGCTCGCTTCAAAGAAATTATCAATCGTCTGGTCACACCAGAGAGCGATGCACACCTGCTGACTGCACTGGAAGATCTGTCCACAAGCCTGTCCATGGCAAATGAGGTGTGACGCTTGCATACAGCTGAAAGATTGCTTGATCAACTTCATGCAGGGCAACCCCCACTTTTGTATTATCTTTATTATCTTTGTCATGCAGGACCAGCTGCTCAGCTTTCCCATGGATGTCGTAGCGCCCGTACTAGTTCGCTGCTTGCAAGGCAACTCACAGAATCCCAATACCGCTGTATATGCTGCAAGGATCGTTGCATGGCTTGCTGACATCTCCCCTCATACGTCATGTAGCAAGCTTGTCAATTACAACGTCATAAGTGCGTTGTGTGCACGTCTCCTGGATATTGAGTTCATTGATGTTGCTGAGTCATGCCTATCTGCGCTCAGCAAGTTGAGTGCGCATGTGCCGGAGGCTTGTCTGCGTCAGGTACGCCAGCACGCAGGTACCTAGGCAATGGGTGTGACATGTACATGCAGACATACTGAGTTCCTGTAGACTGTGTGCAAGAATTATGTTGCCAGTTGCGTCTGTGCCCGCCTCTCCAATTTGCAAACGTGCGCAGGGAGGAATGATGGCGACGCTTTCTTATCTCAACTTTCTGCCAGATGTTGTCCAACGGACAGCTGTCTCCACAGCTGCTGCCATGGCCGCTCGCACCACGGCCGAAACTATGCCCTTAGCTTTAGAGGCCTTACCTCACCTTCTGGCTTTGCTTGATGATTGCAAAGACACACAGATTCTGAACTCAGCTTGCTCTGCTCTGGACCACATCACCAGCTCAGCAACCAAGTACGCCCTGGTGTCCTGTTGCCTTTCTGTATCGCCTCGGATGTCGTCCGTGTTGATATAGTTAACCATGAACAAAATGTATGTTGCAGAGATGATGCTGGAGCAGCAATACACCAAGTTGCAACATATGGAGTCGTCGATAAAGCACTGCCTCTACTAGACATCAGCGCTGTCGGTTCTGTGCAGAGCCACCTGTCGTCGACATCATTCTTCCTCCTGCTTTCTACAGGAACAACATGTGCACTGCATTCAGCTGATTTGGCACACTGCATGCTGGATGGCAGACTGCACATTGCAGTGCATTCATTGCTTGCCCATTCTGGAGTGGCGCTGGCCAACAATGAGGCAACTTCTGCTGTGCGCACACAACAGCAGCTCTCACAGGTGCTGCGTTTGCTGGCGGCGATGCTTCCTCAAGTGCCAGCTCTGCAGCTGATGGTCTCTAAAGGCTCCCTCACTGTTCTGGATGCTCATGCTGCAGAAGCAGGGCCTGCAGAGCGGATTCAATTTCTGCAGAGCAATGGTCAGATAAGAGATCAGCTCTGTAACCTGTTTTTGCCACTCATGCATCAAATTTATACGGTGCACAGTTCAATGGAAGTTCGGTCGAAGGTGTGTGGACCATAACATATGATTGTACTACAACCTGCTGAGTTAGAACTGCCATTTGGAGCCTGATTGGAGCATTGATCAACACATTATAGTGATTGTGCAGTGCATCACAGTTCTTATATCTCTTCTATACACATCATCACCTGAGCATTTGGAGACAAGCCTGCGAGATGTCCCTTTCTCATCTTTCATCAAGTCGCTGCTGCATGATGAAGATTTGGATGCGATGGCTGCTGGCATCATCTTTTCTCAGCTGCTTCTGCACAAGATTCCCAATGTTTTCGTTCTGGCGTTTGCGAAAGAAGGCACTTATGTAGCTCTTCAAAAGCTTGCAGCCAATGCCCCACAACCTCCTAAGCCAAAGCTGCAAGTATGAATCCTCTTGGTGATTTGCGTAGTCATGAACAGAATCATCACGGTGGCGGCATGCGAATGATCATGTTCTGCTTGGTCACGCTCTGCGGTACACATGCAGGTTCGTACACGGTCGATGGCAAAGGCAGCACTTCCGCCACCTCCCGACCCAGAGCCTCACAGTGCATCTGCTGTGTCCTGTGCTGTGATCGCACAGCGCCTTTTGTCTGAGCACTTCCGGGACAGCAGCCGTGTTGAAACTGAGGGATTGTCGACTTTACGTCAGGTTTGCGAGCGGCTACAGGGACCAGATGCACTGGCAGCCTTCGAACAGCTTCTGCAGATACTAGTAGATCCGTCCCGCATCTCTGCATTTGAACTTCAGGCGTCCGGAGCTCTGCCAACATTGATTCGGTTTCTCTCAGGTGATGGCCTTGGCACCGACAGCCAGCGCATTGCACGGCTTCAAGCAGTTCTGACACTGCTCATGACTCGGCCCGTAAACATGCACCGTCCTGCAGTGGCTTATGTTGCGCGGAAACTGACCTCTGTTCTCGAAGCTCTAGACGAGTTTGACCTGAAGGTCAACCCTGCGGCGAGGTTTGTGGCCTCCTCATTTTCACGAGGGCGATCGGTGTCACTGTCGTCCATGTCAGCCCATCAGCAGAGCCTGTACGCATTAACACAGCCAGTAAAGCTGACCCTACGATCTGCACCAGGAAGCAAGCTACGGGATTGCACTTCTTCCACCGTGCTCGTAGAGCCTCTAGCTCGCATGACAGCTGTTGAAGAGTTTGTGCGTGGCCGCATTCGTCCATCTGACTTGCACGATGGGCGTACCAGCCAGCGTTCTGCTAGTGATGCTCCATTGTCCACAAGGAAGGGTGCAAGCTGTGAGGCTGACAAGCCCTCTGATCGCTGTGTTGCAGCTGAAACGTCAGGAAGCAAGAGATTGACTCGTAGTAATGCACGCACAGATTCTGCTAAGGCAGATTCAAGCAAAGCAGCTGAGGCCCAACATTTCCCTTCGTGTCGAGGGGACAATGCGCGTCAATCACAGGACAATGGAAATGAGCTTGCAGCGCGTATGACAGCAGCTGAAGCGGTTCAGCAGGCTGCCCGTGAAGCTCGTCAGGCTGTTGAAGCGGACATGAGGCGGCAGGTGGAAGATCGCATGCGAGCAGCACATGAAATGTTTGCAGCGGGGGGTGCGTGTGATAGCGATGCTCTGGACCGCATGATGGCAGCTGACTACGCTGGCGGCATAGACCATGACGAAGATGAGGAGGACATGGATGATGATGAGCACATGCATGATGAGGACGTGGATGATGAGGACATGGATGACGATGGCCTAGGGTCCAGTGCAGACCTCCCTACAGTCCAAGATCTGCAGCTGGAAGACCAGCTCGAGGGCACCACACCACCGCCGCCGCCCCCGCTACAGGGTGCATCTTCGGGTGGGGCGTCCGTACCACCGCGAGCGAGTCACGGTAGTGCGGATGCACCAGACGGGCCTGCGTCAGGGGCTCCCACAGCAGTGGGTGGTTCAGGACCGCTATTTCGCCGAAGCAGCAGTACTGCGGCGGAGCTGAATGACAGGTCTGTGGTGCTGATGGTGGACGGTAAAGTCCTACCACGGTGCTTCAATGTGCTCCAGGCTGCCATGCGAGCTGCACAGCATAGTTGTCGAGGCTCTCTGGACAACGTTGGGAGCTTATGGGGAGATGTGCACATGCTGCATTATGCCCTGGCGTCAGAGGTTCCAGATGCGGTTGCAGCAGCCATTACCAGCGCTGCGACTTCGTGCCTTCCTTCCAGGAATGGGGCGTGGCCGGTCTGCAATCGTGAGCTGCACATCTTGAATGCTGTAGAGGCGGCAGCTGAAGTGCCTCCAGGGCTGGATGATGTGCCACCTAGTGCAATGAGTTGCCTGGTGCTGCTGCAGCTGCTAGAGCGCATCATTACAGAGACCCCCTGTGCCTCACTTGTTGCAGAGGCAGCCGTTGGTTCGCCTTACAACCGCCCTGCAGATATCATCACCAGTTTCAACAGCACCCGTACCAATGCCAGGCTCTTGCATCAACTCAATGACATTATTGCCATTTGCGGCAACAACCTGCCACCGTGGGTGAAAAATCTGCCGCACAGCTTCAAGTGCCTCTTGCCATTTGAAACTCGACGGCGCTTCCTGCTCCTGACAGCTTTTGACATCCCACGAACCCTCACATCGATGCAGATGCTCATGCGTGAAGAAGGAGCTTTCACTGATGTACCTGGGGGCCCATCAGGGCCGTTTGAAATGCGTGTTGCGCGCATCCAACGCCAAAAGGTCCGTGTGAGCCGACAGCGCATCCTGGACTCAGCCATCAAGGTATTCTCCATGAACGCATCAGTTCGTAGCGTGCTGGAATTTGAGTTCTTCAATGAGGTTGGCACTGGCCTGGGTCCAACCTTGGAGTTCTATGCTCTGTTGGCGGCTGAATTGCAGAAGCGGTCACTGGGGCTGTGGCAAGACCATCACACCGCACCAGAGATCCATGACAAGCCTCCATCAGTGGGCACTGCAGCAGTTGCAGCAGCACCGGTCCCACCTTCAAAGCTGCCCCAGTCAAGTGCGCGATTGAATCGTACATCTGCTGACATCATTCACTCACCAGCAGGGCTGTTCCCGCGACCGTACATGCCAGGGAAATGCCCAAAGAAGGTCATTGCTACATTTGATATGATGGGCAAAGCAGTTGCAAAGTGCTTTCAAGACTCACGACTCATGGATCTCAACCTATCGCTGCCGTTCATCAGCTTGTTGCAGCACACGACCCTGGACTTTGCTCATCTTGAGGTCCTTGACCCGCGCGCTGCATGGACGCTCCTGAAGGTTAAGAATGCTGCAAAGGCAGCACGGGGGCGCCGTGCCGGGAAACACTCTGATGGTTGGAAAGTAGAAGACCTCTGTCTGTACTTCACTCTTCCAGGATATCCCGAGTATGATCTGGTTCCGGGAGGGACGGACATTGAAGTGACAAGCCGGAATGCGGAGGAATACTGCGACTTTGTGGTTGCAGCGTTCCTTGAGCATGGTGTCCGTGCTCAGGTCGATGCATTTATTCAAGGTTTTGATGCAGTGTTCGACTCCAGTAAGCTGAACTGCATCTACGAGGTGTGTGATGGTAACCCTGCTGTGAGGTGTATTGCATGTCGTTCTGTTGTTTTTTGTAGCCGCCTGTTTCAGTGAGCGCATAGGCACAGACACACCATGATTTTGCACTGGAGTTCTTGGCGTGCCACAGACATCCTACCTTCGTGTTCACTAGGTCACTTCCATGTACCAGCGACTTGTGCTGATGGGTTACAGGAGGAGGTCGAGATGTTGTTGCGTGGAATTGGGGAAAGGTGGAGCGAAGAGTGCATACTCGGTGCAATCAAGTGTGATCATGGATACAGTCGACACAGTGCGGCTGTGCAGTACTTTGTGCGA
This sequence comes from Ulva armoricana, assembly GCA_032360965.1. NCBI lineage: Eukaryota > Viridiplantae > Chlorophyta > Ulvophyceae > Ulvales > Ulvaceae > Ulva > Ulva armoricana. The sequence continues at coordinate 31,122 of JAUMHO010040589.1, forward strand.
GTGCTGACCGAACTTTCATCAGAAGAGCAGCGGGCATTCCTTCGCTTTGTGACAGGTTCACCACGCTTGCCATATGGTGGCATTGCCGCTCTGCGCCCCAGACTCACAATTGTTAAGAAGCACTCTGGTGAGTAACTGATCATGCCTTTTGACACAGTGGGTGTCTATCATTGCATAATGTCATGTGACTGTCTAGGTGTGTTTACATGCAACCATATTCTTTTGAGGCTGCAGGCGATGATGAAAATGGCGCCCATGACAAAGAGCTACCCAGTGTCATGACATGCGCCAATTATATCAAGCTACCACAGTATTCTAGCCAGGCAGTGTGTGCCAGGCAGTTGCGGTTGGCATACCGAGAAGGCCAAGGGTCATTTGATCTGTCGTGAGATCAGTGCAGCGTCAGTCCCGCACAGCTGCGCAAGCAGCCAGACAATTAGTTAGTTTCTTTATTTGCGCATGCAGTAGCTGTACAGTCTGATGCCTGCTGACCAGACATTTGAGGCTGTATGTGTAGCGCTGTAGGGGTGCAGAGGCATGTCGGCACCCTCAACAAGGATCTGCTGTGGTATTACAGTAGATGATTGATGTATGTTTAGAACTGACAGGCACATTGCTGGTGGTGGCAGTCTGGATACAAGGTTATGCTGCCCAGGCTGTGTAGACCGCTGATGTGGCCGAGGACATTTGATTTACAGCCCATTGAATACCATCCAGCTAAACGGATATCTGCTTTCCAATACGTTTTCAGTGTGATTGTCGGACTGGCTCGCGTTCATCTGCTTGAATGGGTCATGGGCAGTCGAGTCATAACTAACCCACTCATCCTGGGTCATCAGGTCATGTGCAACAGCAATGCATGGTCACACTCGAGCACTTCTTTCAATAAGACATGACCGCAAACTGATGAGGTGTTGACCTTGTTCGTGTGTGGTAGGGGTCAGGATGTCTCAGCTTCTGTTGAAGTCCTGTAATTGTACTTCATATGCCATGGCATCACTGCCGGGCGAGCATGCTCAGAGTGGATCTGGATGTTTCACTTGGAACCATTGCATGTTTTGGAACTCGATGACTGCCTTATGAGATGAGTGCTTTGCCCAGATACGCAAACATATACTGCTGGTAACACTGATTGTGTTGACCAATGTACAGTGCCCTCATGTACTCACATGCAGCAGTGACAAACATGGTCATGGCGATGTGTAACAGCGTCCCCTCTGTGAAGAACCACTGGAATGCAGCAGGATGGCAACTACAAATCCATGGTCACGAGGACCATATGTACAGCTCCATTTTTTGCCCTTGTTCTACGTCAATAAATCAATCTGTGAGACTGATTGATCAAGGCCAAGCATTCTTGTTGGTTTCCACCTCGGTGTCAGATCCTGTTGTTTCAGTGCATCGTTGCATCCACCTCCGTATACACAAATGACAAGGATTGCTTTGAATGGATTATACAATCTGACGCCGATCCAGACCATAACCGTTCTAACCTGGAGCAGATGCCTTACTGTTGGCAGAAGAACCGCCAGGTGACATCACGAGGTCACAGTTCTCAGAACATAGAGTGTAGATGGGGCAAAATTGTGCCTGGTTCGCCGGTACCCGTGTCCACAAATGGCCGTGTCCTGCAAATGCCCTGTCGTCCGTCATCAACAGGCGCAGGTTGCAGAGGCTCCAGGGTGGACCATGCCGGAAGATAAACCTGATGAGTAAGATTGCGGCGTGATCGTCCCTCACTGTGGTGGGCGTGCGAACGAACGCTGGTGCTAGTACGCTAGGCTTCTCACGGGCGGTTCAGGCCATGCCGTTAAAGCCCAGAAATGGGAAAGCACAGACACGAAGAGATAAAATAATAACGTTACCGGTGGGTGCGAGTCGCAGTCGGTGGTGCCTAAGTGCAAAGCCTGCTGGCAGAGCCACAGGTGAGTGGATTTTGTATCGACCGGGACTCTATATCGTTGCAGCATGAGTGTATATCAATTGTTGTCGTATCCGAATAATACACGTGATATGATGGAAATGCACTCATATGCATGCCGAATGCTGTGATTGTGGCAATGGTGACCCCGCGAGGCTTCGGTGGGCAGCACAAGATTAGAAAGAGGTCACCTGCACATTGCACAATAAAGAAAATAGATTGGACGCAGAAGCTGCAGGTTTGCAAGCAACGCTGGGTTCTCTGCGTGCATTTGTACCTGTAGAGCTACTGGCAAGGCAAGGGCAGTGATTGGCGTTATGGCAGACGGATTTGCATTGCGTGTTGAAGACGATTTAAGAAAGTATCTGCAAGAAATTTCAAATGCACTGGATCATGATGACACTGACGTGGAGCAGGTGATCAGCAGCGCCCTGGATGAAGTCGAGGGAAAAGAGCTCAAAATTGCCACAGATGTTGAGTGCAGCCGTTTCCTGGAGAAACTTATTTCACATGCAACTCCAGAACAAGCCCTGCACCTTTTTGGGCGTGTTGCTTCCCGCGACACGCTTTACACCATCGCGTGCAAGTGCGTGCCGCAACAAAATACACCGCTGTGATCTCGCTCTCCTTATTGTCCACAGTGTTATGTTTTCATATTTATACTGTTTTGTTAAAACATGTTTCGCGTGTGTGCAGCCCCTTTGGATCACATGTTCTGGAGAGGCTACTGCTTCAGGTGCAAGATGCGCTGGCGACTGAACGCGCCGAGGACGTGTACGAGGTGATCGGCCATATAGTTGAGCTAGTTAAAGATGATGTGGTGGACTATATCACCCATAAATACGGAACCTTTTTTGCTCGCCGGCTGCTGCAGCTGCTTGTTGGTAGTCTCAGCTCAGATACTGTCTCCAACCCAGACGCAGGGGGTAAGAAGCAAGACATTGCCCGCAAAATCCAAGTTTTGCGTCAAAGGGCAGATACTGGGAAGAGAAACTTCACTTGCAATGCCGGTGGAGATGCAGCTGGTGATCCCAGGTTGAGAGTGCATGTTGATACTCTTGTTAATGTGATAGCCGGTCCAGGGTTCGACAGTGACAGCATATTCAATCTTCAACGTAGCTCATACGGGTCGCCGTTTCTTCAGGCTCTGTTGAATACGCCTTTGGACGCGTACGCACCATTAGACATTGTGTTTTTTTCCGGCACAGTGCATTCATGCTGAAATTGAGTACAGTTCATCGGAAAGTTGTGATCCGCAATTATGATGTCGATGCAGGTCTCAGACAGAGCGGTTGGTGTGCCAGATGCTGGGAACTCTTCCTTCAGAGGGGGAAAGTTTGCAGTCGTCCTTGAGCAGATTGAGTTCAGCCGCAATCGTGTCACAAATGAAGCACAGGACAGCAAGTCATACGATGGAGGCAGTGTTCTTACATTGCCCGTCTAGCGTGTATAGTGCTGTCTGGAGCTGCCTTGAGCCCAAGTTCGCATCACTTTGCCTGAATCCAATCTCAAACTTCGCCGCACAATCACTGATTGCATCTGCACCAGCAGCACGCTACATTGGTGACATATTCCATCAAGTTGACGACAGCCTCACAGACATCATCACCAGGGGGCGCAGTGGTGTGGCTTGTGTGTTGACTGCCGCATGCACCGCGTGGAGCATCGAATGTGAAGCGTGTTGCAGGACTGTTGAAGCAATCTTCCCGGAAGGGGTGCGATGATATCTTTTGTTACATGCAATTCTGTCAAACCCTTGGTAACAGCGAATTTTCTAGTTACAGAGCACTCCAATATTCTGCCATGGAGCCTGCATCTGAGATGGTTTGCGTATTTTTCGTGTTAATCATGCAGGTGCTTCCAGGGCTTGCTACGCTTGGCCTAGCATTATCATTTCAAGAAGCATCTGCACAAGAGATAAAACGGCCTCAACGGCTCTCCATTAATGGCTGCATCATCCTCCAAGCGTTGCTAGGCATGCCTCAAACTGCATGCGCAAGAATCTCGGATGCGATCGTTGCTTTACCGTCATTGCAACTTGGCTACATGGCACAAGACCCGTCTGGTGCAAGAGTGCTTGAAGCCGTATTGATGGTGCGATCCTGCAACAATTTTTTCCAGCACATGTCTTGTGATTGTGTGTACGCGCTCTGTGTGATGTGCAGGGCTCTGCCCCAAGAGGCCTAAAACGGAAAATTCTGCTTGCATTGGAGCCACACTATGTCCAAATGGCAAAACTTGGTGCAGCTAGCCGGCTTGTAGAGGCTCTCTTCACATGGGCGGATATATCGGACAAGGAAGTGATTGTCCAGAGGCTTGCCAGGGCCGCAGCTGATGTACAGGTGCTTCCTCCCATCCTGCCCAATAGTATGTTGGCCGAGCCTTGGAATTGTTGAAGTTTTGTATCCAATTGACCTAACAGTGTTCCTTATGCAGGGTTCAAAGTATGGGGCTCCGTTATGCACCATATGCATGATGGATCTGTATCAGAACTCAGCTGACGCTTGGCGGCACAGGATGGAGTCGTCCGAGAAGATGCAGGCACAGTACGAGAAGCTTTTCGGTGACAGCAGAAATAGCAAGTCGAAAGCCAAACGCAAGGCCAAGAAAGTTAGTTATGCCGAAAACCAACAAGGTGATGAGGCCAATGCTGCGCATACAAGCAACGGTCAACAGAAAGGTTCAAGGAAGAGGGTGGCAACAGATGTCAATACAGTGGAGGCGAATGCGTCTGTGGCCACGGCGGTGACTGAACAGGTGATCGAACAACTGCGGATTGGCTGTGCCACGAAGGCTGCCCAGGCTTCAGTTGTCATCCCAGGCAAGTCAAGCATGGCAGGCAGCAGGCAGGAAACTGACCATTTTGTGTTGACGTCCAAAAGGCGCAAGAAAACAAGAACATAGAAGTGTAAGAACGCCTAGCATGGCCCGGTGAACCGGTCCAGTATGTCGCAGTCAGTCATGAACTAGAGCCACACTGCTAGTGTGTTAGGGGGGCCTGAATCCCTGATCCCTTAAACG
>JAUMHO010041140.1:0-32580 GCA_032360965.1 Ulva armoricana
ACACGCGCTTCATAAATACAGTACTTAGACACAGTACATACATGTTATACCTAGCATGAAAAATAATCACACACAGGACGATCATGAGGCCATTCCGGCGCGAACCAAGGGGTTGGATGGGTCGTGTGCCGAGTCGCGCGGCCCATGCACGCAGGCAAAACAACGCAACTGAAATCACAACGCATCGCGTCCAAGCCGTGACAAACACATTAACAATGATGTTTCAAAGCGAACACAAGTCTTTCCAGGCACGCAGAAGCTTTCTCTAGCGAGTAGGCGAAGTGGAAAAGGTCGGATCTCCACTTCGAAATTTCCCTTTCCGTTTGCCCCAAAAAGGGCTCCATGTGGCATCCCCCTAATGGTTATGACAATTTGGGCATCATGCCATACCCAATTGGGCATTTGAAAAGAAGGAGGCGCCACAGGGGCATTAGAAACGGGCGAACTAGAAACACATTGGAGCCATGAGTTCCAGGATAAATGAATAATAAATAATGAATAATAAATAAATAACCCACCCTCGGTATCACGGTATCACGGTATCCCGCCAAGCCCAGGGCATCGGCTGTGGCCACAGTCTTCAGGAGGGCAGATCAGCCGGGGGCGAACACAGGCCACACAACAGTTGCAGCAAGACCACAACAGTTGCATGAAGACGCCGTTGACGCTGTCACTGTTGAGTGAGTGCATGCAGCAGAGGAAGTTCACAGGAGTGCACAGGAATATTACAAACGGTGCAAGCAAGCACAGGGCAGGTTTGCGTCATGACGGATACCAACTTCACATCATCGTCTGCCATTGGCCACAGCGCCCGTGCTGGCAGGGTCTAGAGATCTCTTCCTATCTACCTGTAGGTGCAAAGACAGGGGATGGAAAACACCACAACCGATGAGTCGTCCTCAGGGGGGGTGCAATCTTGACAGGGAGGACAGACGGCCGCCGAGCATGGTGCAGAGGTCTTTTGAGCCACGCACAAAGCAAAACCTATCAACAACAACAGCAACGACAACAGACGGAACTACAACTCAAGCGTATTTCCGGTTGGTGACACAACCTGCTCAATCTTGACCAGTCAGAAATACAACTTGCACGTGGGTACAGGCAGTCGGAGTAGTGGCCACCTTCTGACAGGCCACCTTTTGACAGACCAATGCATGATCTGGGAAGGCAGCGGTGGCCCAAGCGGTACCACACAGCAAGCATGTCGTCGCCGAGTGTCATGCGGCCGCCTGGGATGGCGGTCAGGAAAGCCGCCGCAGGCCCCCGAGGAGCTGAGGAGGCGGGCAGCGCCACACTACCCCTGGAACGTGTTGAGGTCACAGTCCGACAACGCGTCTGCGTAGCGTGAGCCGTCCACCGTCCACGTCACAAGGTGCTGCGCCCCAGGCGGCCCCTTGCTCTCCACGAACTCCTTTGGGAGGTCCTTGGCGTCGGCGTCCCAGGCACATCTGTCTGCACACCGCTCTTAGACGCCGGCCCGCCGCTCCCGCAAGGCAGTAGCACTCACACCCTGCAAGGGGCAGAGCGCAGCCGCCCCTCGAGGTTGACCTCGACCCGGCCTGCGCCAGCCACAAACGCAGCGTCTGAGACTTCGTCTGACTGGACCCGTGTGCCAGCCCCCCCTGACGGAGCGGCAGCATCATCTGCGTATCCAGCCGGATGGACTGCGCGTCCGGGCCCTCCATGGTCGTGCCGAACTCCACCACTCCTGGTGGCAAGTCCAACACAGCCGCGACGCGCCGCTACACTGCGGCATCAGCGCGGCGCATGTGGTGGGCGAGCGCCTCATGTGACACCGTGCGCACGAGGTGGACCTGCAGGGATGCACGCGGAAGACTGCTGTATCCGGCTTGGGAGGGAGCGATTGGAAATGTCAACGTATGTGACACTTATAATTACTCGCCATATCCTACAAGGACCTTGACAACTACGGATACCCGGGGCCACGATTGTGTGCAGGAGGTGCACACAGTCGTGGCAGTGTGTGAAGCCGCAGGATCCCCAGTACCCATGCTGCTCTGAAGGTACCCAGGTTGCACTACCCAGGCAGCATGGGTATCAATCTCGTAGGCCTAGTGCAAGCAGGTAGAAGCTGCTGCGTACCACGCCTGCCTGGACGGCATCGGCGTAAGTGTGGAGGAGACATTCAGCCTCAGCTGCAGCCGCTGGATGACAATTTGCTCGAGCGCGTCGGCAATGGATCCGGGAAGGGCGTACATGAGGGGCGGCACGCGGAAGATACAGATGCACCAGCACCGCGAATCAGACAGTGTATAGGAGCGGTGACATGCGGTGTCACCCGGGCGCTCGCGCTGAGATGCTCGCGCATACAGCTGCGGAAATGGTTTGTTCTGCCAATGTAAGAGTGCCGCGTGCATGAGCTGATGATGAACGTAGGTGCCGCCGGAGTCGTAGCGGGGGGGGGGGGGGAAGGGGGGACATATGCATACTATAATAGTACGCGCGCAGTCGTTGCAGTCAGCGCTGAGTCGGCGAGCCCATCATTTACGACCATAGGGCAGGTCCCGCAGTGTCGTGTGCTGCCGCGGCAGCCGCCGCCGACCCTTCCGCGTCCGCCGCTGTCTCGGAGGTTGTCGCTAGAGAACCAGCCGCGCCCGCGCCCGCCGCATCCGCCACAGCCACTCCCGCCGTCGCCACAGCGTTCCACTTCACAGCCAGCGCATCAGGGCCAGCCCTGGAACCGTACGCCACTGCGGACGACGTCACACCAGCCCCCCCCCGCAGCCACGTCCGCTCCTACCGATGCCATTGCTGCCCCCGCGCACTGTCAGGGCTCCGACAACAAGACGCGGCTGCTGTTGCGCTTCCACTGGCACCCCCGCACTACACCGCTTCCCCGTCCCGTCCCACATCCAGGCGCTACCCCCTACTTCTCCAGTCGGCTCCTCCCCGCCCTCCCTGCCTGCCTGCCCCGAAACCCTAGTTTCCCGCCGCTTCACCAGGTTCAGGGGCTCCCGCGGGGCCCTGTCAAGCAAGGATGTGCTATCACGCGTGATTTGCAGGCTTGGTTGAGGTTCTCGTGATTCGTTATATACCGAAACTCGCGCTCTCGTGATCGTAGACAATTCTTGTGATTTATAATTTCCGTGATTTCGCCTGTTTCAAGCAGCAAGCCGACCCTGATGGCACGACTCGGCCCACTTGAGCTTCCTACACGTCATTCGACTCCCTGCATAGACCGAGTGCAGGCAAGGAATTGTTGCGGCGGCGTTTGCTGGCGTGATGCATGTGCGCCATGCGAACGCAACTATACACGCATCACGCGTGCAGACCTGACATGCACATGGCATACTATGCTGCACCTGCGTAGCACCTGTGCGTGTCCATCATTGCCTCAAATTTCCTGGGGTTCACCTCAATGTAGCTATATAGCCAGCATTACAAGCCGGTCACAGCTTCAGAACGCGAACAAAGGGTACCAAGTATCGCAGCGGCATGAACATAAAGTTACCCCGTTGCCTCACACGATAACACTGGGAAAAAATGTGGCCTGCACATGTATCATGCGTGATTCATCAAAACCATGCATTCTGTTTCACAACCGCCCGTCTCTGCTGGCATGAGTCGGAGGACCTCTCAATTCCAGTCGCTGCCCTCAGTGCATTGTGGAAAGTGGAGAGTCAACAGGTTTGGAGATGTCCGGATCCGTGTGCAGACTGGGTTGCATCGCGGCACCTTCTAGGCGAGGTGCCTCTTCTGTTGCACTCGCCCGTTTTCCTTATGCTGGCTTGCTGTGACCATTTCGCTCACATGCATCAGGGCTATCCCGTGCAGTCGTGCCTAGCTGCAGTGCTGGGTGTGACAATGCGTATCCACGGTTAACAAGTGCTAGAGTCACGAGAGGACTTCGGACTTCATCCTGGTGTAACGCACAACATCAGCTATGATCCGTTTCACTTGCACGAAGCCACCTGCCAATGCCGTGAGGGCAGAGGCTAGTCGGACATCCGGAGGGCCCGTCGGGAAGACACGGCCCACGTAACAGTGTCGCAGGAAGAGGCTGCCGAGTGTGCACGGCACAGGACACCCCCTGGAAGAGCACGGCAACCAGGCGGAAGAATAACGTGTACTGTAGACTTTCCACACACGAGATGTCTTTCACAGCTCCAGAACACATCTAATGCAAGATGCACATGCAAGCGCACTTCAGAGCTCATTTTACAAGGTGGAACAACCCCGCGGTCCATCAATCTCACCAAGTCTGCAGCATAGACGGCACCCTGCAGGTAGCCCCTCCATGCCTTGGGCGCTGAGGCACGACCACCACCAGGCAACATGCCACAGCATGAGATACTACTGTGCTTTCGCGACCCTGCCAAAACACACCAGTCAAAAAATAGAATTCCCCAGGTACTTCTGTACGAGAGTATGCATTCAGCCCCCCAGGGCGGCTTGAGCCACAGTCTAGAAGCACTTCACCACACGGCCCCGTATACACATTACCCCTGATGAACCATCAGTTTGGTGTCAGGCCCTGTCCCGGTGAAGTGAAGCACACGTTGCTTTCATCAGTCGACTAGATCCGAGGTACAGGGGACCAGGCCTACAGCCCATCCCCAGACGCCCCAACAGCTCAACAAGACATGCGGCCGGACCACGGTTGCTGCCAGCAACGTAACAGCGGTCCAAGCCGTGCTCAACATATCCATGGCGTGAGCATCCACGATGCCCAGCCGCAACTCCCACTGAAACGAGCTGACTTCTGCAGAGACCACGCAGAGCAGAAGCAGCCGTCGGTGTCAGGCAAAACGTAATCGCAAAACAGGCGTGCGTCGGCCACATAACATGCAGCCTGTTCGCACAGCATGGCATTCCGCATGTCCCCTTACGCGGGAACTTCCGATTGCGGAGGCACAGTACAACAGGTCATCACAGGTCCACACCGACCAGATCCAACGGATCGGTCACAAAACTCACATGTCCACCTCATAATATGCACCCACATACATCACAGAGCCGTACCAGCCCTGGCAGAGAATCACCCCCCTGATGTGCACGGTTGCACACCGTGTTATTAGCACGATCACTGGCGCCAATTGCCGCGGCCGAGGTGGTGGGGGCTGTTGCCCGCACAGGGTTCACGCTCGGCGCCGGCGCTCAGCCAGCCGCCCGACGGCAGCAGCGGCCGCAGCGGCTCGGGGACGGCAAACACATCGCGCCACCAGCGCTGCTTTGACACGAGGCGGCACAGCAGCATCATGTCCGCAACACTCGCGCCCGTGCCGGAGAGGACGTTCGCAGAGAGCACCCGTGCGAGCTTGAGCGGCGGAAGGAGCGCCCCCGGCTGCAGCTGCCGCAGAGCCGTCTCGCCGCGGAGGCGGCACAGCTCCAGGTGTGCCGCGACCAGCTGCTGCAGGGCGCCCTCCGCGGCCGCCGTCTCTGAGCCGGAAGCCCCCAGAAGCCTCGATGCGCCGGACCAGCCCAGAGCGGATCGCGTGCCGCCGCAGCGCATGCACTGCGCGGCATGCATGACGTGTGGGCGCGCCGCAGTGGGGTCGGCGCGACCGGACGGAACACCGGCGGCCCCGCAGGAGGGGGCCCCCGGCACTACACCCGGCCCTCTCGTGCTCGCACGCACGGTGCCCATGCACGGCGTTCCCGGCTGCACAAGCCCATCCGCAGGCGCGCCGCTTGCATGCATGGCGTGCATGCATGCCGTCTCATGCTGCGGAGGAGCGCCGCTGGTGATGTCGCGGATGTGGGAGAGCAGGGGCTGGGGGATGTCGTCGGCCCGCAGCAGCGTGGAGAGAGGAGCGAGGGCGGCATGGAACTGGGCGTTGAGGGTGTCACAGCCGCTCTTCCACGCTGCCCCGTGCGCTGCCAGGCGGGCGCTCTCGTCCGCTGTCAGGCGCAGCTGGCGGTACACGTGCACATGCATGGCCTCCACCTGCATGCCCCCCCTGAGCGTTAGCCTCTGCATTGCGGAGATGTCGTGCACCACGGGTGGCCATCCCGACCGAGCACGAGTGCTGGGGGTGGCATGCATGCTGGCACGTGCTGTCCTCGTCACGCAGAGCGCGGCACATCCTGCGAACCGGCCTCAAAGGCGCTCTAGGCAGCGACCCAGAAGTCAGGGAGGGCAGTGATATCTGTCACAGAGTTGCACATGTGCACCCCACAGCAGAGGGATACGCGCGTCTGGGAGCTGCTGCAGTGCAGAGGCTGTGCGGTGCAGAGCGGGGAGCCTTGTACTTACAGGCCCGGGCAGCGCGGCCCGGGCCGCCAATCAAGAAAGTCGTGGGCGTGGCCAAGAACGTGCCAAGAAAGTGCCAAGAAAGTGCCAAGAAAGTGCCCAGAAAGTCGTGGGCGTGGTCCATCAGGGTCGCACTACCGGACCGATGTCAGCACAGCAGCATGAGTGCGACTAGAGCTGGGGACAAGGAGGACTTCTGGGGCTACGTTGCCCTGTCCCGGAAGCACATCCAGGTTCGGCTCTGCCGCGATTCTCCTTCCGCACATCCCGGCATGCCATCATCGTTGTGCATGTGCAAGACCACACCAGCAGGTCCCTGGGCGCCGAACGAACAGCAGAGGCTCACAGGTAGCCATGCGCGGCAGAGCCATCCTGGCGACTGGCTGTAACAGATGATCACATCCCGCGCGCGATCCTCAGGAGCACAGTTGGCAACGGCCACCCCGCAACCGCAGAATGCAAGCTTGAGCAGAGGGGGTGACACTGGGAGACTCATGACAGGGTCAAGCTCATCGTCAAGGGTCTCATGTGCCGGGACAATGGGCCTGAGAGAGTAGAGTGGTCCTATCAGAGCACCGACTGAGGCAGCAACTGATGCAGCGTCACTACATGAGTGAACGGGGGAGCTGCTGTGCCAGGGTGCAGTCGTACCTCGCAATCGGGGGAGCTGGCGAGGGGCTGGTGCATGCTGATGCTAGACATGACGTGTGGTGCGAGCCTGGCCGTCATCGTCTGCACGAGGGCCGCCACAGCCACCTCTGTGTGGGCCCTCTCCTCCAGACTCCGCGAAGTGGCCGCCGCCGCCCCGGGCCCCTTCGGGTCCGTGGACCGAGCGTCCGTCACCTGCGCAGACGTGGCCCCGTCATCGCGTGCAGCTGACAGCCGTTTACACACGCGGCCATGCAAGCAGCGGGTGAGCAGGTGCGCGTTCGCCTGTGAGATTGTGGCATCGACGTCGTTCTGGCTCGGCGGTAACATCATCAGGCGGGCCGTTGAGCAGGCGGAACGGCCAAGAAGGCACCACTGTGAGGAGGCATTACTGTGTGGAGGCAGCAGTGGCACGAGGCACACACACTGAAGCCTTGAAGGCCCTGCTCCCCCGCACTGCACATCCCGCACCCCGAGCAGCGCCTCGGGTTACATGTGTATCCTAAAAACTGAGGTGAGAGGGTGCACGTGGATGTTGCGGTTACAGACTCAACATGCGGTTGCAGACTGCACGTGACAAGAGCCTCATCAGACGGCGGCGGTCAGTCAGCAATCACCAACGAACAACATTGTGACAGTTCCTACTATAGCCAAAGAGAAAGCAGTGGCGACAGCGAGGTTCAACATGTGTGCATGAACTGTGTGCCAATGCATAAACGTGCTGTTACCACACACAGCCTCCCCGTGTGCCAGTGATTGGTGTTCAAGAGGGATGAGCTGCCACAGCCACCACACTATGACTTGTGGCTGTGGTGGCACACGAGCGAGAATGCACTACAACACTTCCATAGGATATGTTCACAAGATCCTGTCCATCCACAAGATTCTGTGCATCCATAAGAGTCTGTGCATTCACAGGATGCAGTGCATCAGCAGCCACCTGCAGCTGCGGTCACCAGCAAGCATGATGACAGCCTCAGCCACCACCGGCAACAACCGTCATGGTATTGTGATCACGTTTCTTCACCCAGGGGATTGATTTGTAGCAGACATTGCCTGGCAACAACACACACACACGAACACATGCACACACAAACGATATGGGGCATCACGCCAGACCCAAACAGGTGTTTGCCACAGCACCTGTCCTGGTCGGGGGCGGACAAATGCATGATGATGACAAGTCAATGACAGCGCCGTGCAACAGGAGGCTGGCCATTGCGTGTGCTCTGGAGGGATGTTTTTGGACTGCTGTTACGGCCAAGCCGCCACCGGCCTAGCCGCAAGCACAATCATGGGCGGTGCATCTGCAGATGCCAGAGCTGCTACCGGACACTGTCAAAACGTGCAGACCTCCCTGAGCCAACAAAGGTGCATGGTTGGGGATCGCTCAGATCTCCGCACCACCAAGTGACGGCTCAGATACACTCTGCCACAGGGTGTGTGGTTGATGGAACGGGCACAGCCGCCTGTGGCCAAACCTCATCTCTGCGGGGCCCGGTACACATGGCCCTCCTCTCATGTTCTCATATGTCTGTACTTCACTCGGGGGCCAACCCGTGGTTGTTATTTGCCCAATGCCACTCCGCATGGAACACAACACGACGGCATGTGGCCCCGACAGGCCATCATCGTAAACCAGGGCACGCTGTGTGACCTTTCCCGCTAGCGTGAAAAGCAAGCAAGCGCGGCGTGGGCGCACCAGCTGCTGAAGGCGGCTCATGCTTGCCGCAGCTGTCACCTCCTCTGACATCACCTTCAGGATTCCCGTCATGCAGGCGGTGTGTCTCACGAGGTAAAGCTGCGCTTCCGACAGGTGGCCGGCTCTTCCCTCCCCGGCGAGGGCCGCCTCGTCCCGCAGGCTCGCGATGCTCTGCATGTACCCCTCCGGGGCACGCTGCAGCACGTGGCAGATCGTCTGCAGGCGGACATGCCGGCTGAGGTCGGCGACGATGCGCCGCAGCACGTGCCGCACCGCAGCACGCGCGTCGCGCGTCTCGTTGACGCCGCAGCGCACACACCCGGACCATCGCAGCGCCTCTGGCGCTTCTACGAAGCGCGCAGCACGCTGCGCCTGGCCGGTGGTTGCTGAGTCGCCGTTGTCGCGCCGGCGGGCGCTGGGGGGCAGGAACTCCGTGCGGGAGTAGCCCTGTGTCACCATTATGCGGTGAGGCCGTGAAGCTGGAACGTCATCGCCGGCGAGCCGGCGTCTCTTTGCAGAGAGCTCAGCCGCGTTGTCCGCGAAATCGGCGTCAGCCTCCGGCCACGGGTGAGCTCCACGTTCTGCACTCACGTCGGGTCAGCATGGCGTCAACTCCTTCGCCTGCACACAGCCTGTCTGCAGCGGCCAGTCGGGGCCTGGAGAGATAGTGTATCTGGGTGGGGGCACTGCGAGATGCAGAGTACCGGGAAGGGCGCCCGTGCGGAGTATGCTGCAAGGTAGATAGGCAAGCTTCCGCGGGCGCTACAGGTGTTTCTCACGAGCACAGTGGATCTTACGAGGGTATTCCTGTTAGCGCAGGCAAACACGACTGGCTTGTGAGGAGGCGGTGCCACGTGGCACCAAGGGCTGGGTGGAATCAGGCGTGCGCACCTGGATCATCATCGATGCCGGCGGTGAGCAGCGCCAGGTGGAGCCGCATCACCAGGGAATGCAGCACGGCCGAGGCGAGGCACTCTGGGGAGCTCAGCGTCCCTGAGAGCGACAGCGGCAGCCCGGGAGCGGCCTCGTGCTCGAGCTGCACAAACCAGCACACCCCCGCCGGCCCCGGCGAGCGGGTCAGGCTCCGAGAGCGGTCCTCGCAGAAGCGGTCGACCAGCCGCGCTACGCTGTGCTGCGAGAAGTCAATCGGGTGGTCCCCACCCCCCACCACAGCACGCAGGTCGGCCTGAGAGATGGCCGCCGCATGGAGGTAGGACTGGATCGGCCGGGGCGCGCGGGCAGGTGGGTCCCGCAGGCGAGGCAGCTGGTGGGTGGTGCCAATGCCGGCGGTCGGCGTCGAGGTCGGTGGAAGCCTGCCGCCGGATATGGAGAACACCGCCGTCGAGCGAGTCGAGGAGCTGCTTGAGCCCGGCGTGTGGGACGGCGCCGGGGACGGCACGCCGTGCACCCTCGGCGAGGCATCGGCGCAGTTTGGTGCGTGTAGGTGACCCGCTCCGGCGCACTTGCCGGCGGACCGGGCGGATACCAGAGCAGACGCGACATCGGCGAGGCGCGTCGAGAGCGTTACGCGCATGCTGTGAAGCGCTGCCTGCCTGTCTTCCGCAGCACGCACACGGCGTTGCACGCCGTGGATCTGCTCTTGCACAGCGTCTGCCTCCGCCTGCATGCATGAAGCTGCTGTTGGGGGCTAATGGGGCACATGGTCGTCCGCAGACACGTGTGGTGGTGCAGGCCTTAGGGTTCCGAGGCGTCAGGAGTACCGTGCTCACCGCCCGGCGGGCGCGATCTTGAGAGATGCATGCAGGTGGGGCTGCGACGTGCGGCGTCGTTAGTATCTACCCCGGATGTCAGCGCATCCATTTTAGATGCGGTCGCCGCACCTGTGACAGGCATACCCCGGGCGAGCCTACCGTCCGCGCCACGGCTAGCGAAATCAGGAGGAGATGACAGTGTGACGTGCAGAAGGAACACATGCTCCTTGGTTCACCGGACACAGCTTCGGCACAACGGCTCTGTCACAGGTGATATGTATGACCGTATACGGCCCCAGTCGTGTGAAGCTCTGTGTCATAGGAGCGGGCATCCGGGAGCCACACAGGCCGGGACGAGACGTGGTGGTGTGTAAGCGGCAAGGTACGGAGTGGACTGGAACCGCGGGTTAGCCCCTGAGCCTGGTAGTCAGTGGCTGAAGCTCTGGCGCTGCTTCGAGCTGGCGCTGCCTGGAGCTGGCGCTGTGTAATGTAGAGGAGGCAAGGGCTGGGCAAGATACTCAGGACACGCACGACACCATGCCGCGACAGGCCACAGCAGAACAAGATACGACAGGCAGTGACAGGCAGCGGCTGGAAGAGGTAGCTGAGAGTCGGTGGATGTGTCACTAGCAATGTGTGATATCTGGCTGATCTCTGGCTCCTGAAGGTACCTGTGGTGATGGCGTGGACCCTGTTACAAGCACCACGATCTAATCTAAACCATGTGTGACGGCACAGAGCACATCTGATGCCGCATAGGACGACTGTAGAGGACCACCCCAGCTGTTATCGGAATGCCACAGGCTGGCCGATGTCGTCCGTTCAGATGGTCCATCTGGACCACCCGAACATGCGGATGCTGACAGGCTTGCAGGTTGGTTACTTGCGAGCCGGCTGCAGATGCGTTATGCACCGCACGACACCGGCAGGCTTATAAAATTTGACAAGCACTGATTGAGCTGATGAAAGCGGAGGTGCGTTGAATCTACCCATGGCAACGGTTCCAGTTGGGACCCGACGCGAGGACACGGTCCAGTACAGAGGTGCGGACACACAAACCAGCGGCATTTACGAGCGAGAGCTGCGCAGTACCTCTATAGAAATTTCGTGTGTCCAAGGTGATGTCGCCTACGAGTGCAGTGCGCCACCTGATCCCACCGGGCTCGAGGCCGCAGCTCCACAGCAAAACGCGTTCAACGGCTTCCCGGACAGCACCCATGCGCAGTCATCACAATCAATGAAAAGAGCATGACGTGATGGGGTGCTGGCGCATAGTTTTCGTGTTTTGGCTTCATACCCTTGCAACTACTGGGCGAGCCGTTGCGCGAAACAATACTTCAGCTGCGACATGTCGCAGCGACGACACAACTAGTGCGCTCAATCGGTCTGGCGGTGTACCAGATACAGTATATCAAAAATTGCTAAGGAGTTGTGTTACGGTACGGGTTATTCGGATGGCCTGCTGCGCTGACAACGGCCGACTCGCACGGCGCACTATCCTGTGAATTCGCGCTGTGCTCTCCGGGCCAAACGTGCGCCAGCCCGCACGGCTTGTGAGCATGCAAAAAGTCCCCTATCAGATGAAGCAAAGTACTAAATATCAGTTCACGTGCTCCTCATCGGAATTGGGTGGGAAGCACCTGTCGTCGCTGCCGGAATCGCGCATTCGCTTGACGATTTCTGGCACGAGTTCTCTCTGCTCGCAGAGCCAGCGTTGCCGAAACGGCATCCATGTCCCCGTTGATGCATAGCCTGTTTTTTTCAGGCGCATCCACGGCTGCAGCAGCCCGCTGCGGCATATGGCTAGCGCACCCCACTGCGGTGAGTCAGCTCCGTTGACTGTGACGTAGCTGATCAGCAAGCACCACCCCATTAACAGATAGAAAACGTTCTCAAGCGTTAGTTGGGGCGATGGTACATAGCTGCCTCTCCGGGGACATGAACACGCCTGCCGCAACCGCCACACGTCGTGGACCAGAAATGGACGCCTAAACTGCGACCTCCATCAGCTTGGACCAAGCCTATGTTTCAGATTTTAATGTAAGCGAGAGCGCTGTGCCCATGGGAGATCCAGGAGCTACACGGCACGCTTGGACACTTGTGGCCACGCGGTGCCACCTCTGACCGGTCAACGGACTGCCCAGACGCATCTGACAGGTCCAGAACGCTGCCAACAGTAACACAATGTACATCTTTTCAACTATCTGAACTCACTGGCGAAAGCTGGCTGCACCTGCGTGCTGGCATGTACCGCACGTGAATTTCATGTGCGCTCGTTGTGTGAAGTTCCCAGCCAGGGCCGCGGTTAACCGGTCCGACCTCGTACGCTCTTCCACGGAAACAGCGCAGACTGTTCCACGCACCAGCCACTCTTTGGACGTAGCATTTGTGCCAGACAATAGGCAGGCGTTGGGCAAGGCGGTCGTGGCGGGCAGAGCCTCTCTGTCAGCTGCGATTCGAGGGTCATGTGGTTCGCCTGTGGGAATGCAAAACCGAGGTTGTCCGTAATGCGAGGGAGGTTCTTCCTCTTCTCAAGCTAGGAAGTTGCTCTTGTGACAAGCGTCTACACAGAGCACCCGTCTCGCCAACAACACCACGTGCGCACAGCCGAGACAGGAACAGAAGGCAAGAGACAAGCTGTGCCGTGCGGGGTCTTCAAACAGCTCGGATTGAACAGGTTTCAGATAAATGTGGTACAATGCAGAGAGCATTCTGGACCACGCCGGTGAAATGCGTGCGGGCTATAGACAACAGGGGACGCAGCAATGTAAGCCCGCCACGTCTGTAGCGGCCGTGAAAACGAGCGCACAGGTATGGGTGCCAGCCCGAGAAGTGCGTAGACAGTTGCATCAACAGTTGCACCAACACGGCGGGTATAGTTTGCATCCGATCAGCACTTCACTCATTGATGCACCACACATGTACCAGTCAAACCACAAGTGTTATGTGAGCCCTGAGGAGGAGCCACAGTCATCCAGACAAACCTCACCGACTGCCCTCTGCCCAGGAATCTGCACATCCATCCGGATACAAACCATCCACTCGGCTACACGGGTACGGTCACCACATGCCACGCACAAGCTGGGGAGTCTCCCAAGACATAATCAGACGAAACGCTGCCTGACACCGCAGGGCAGACAAGTGGAATTCTGGGGGCACGTCCCCTATATTGTAACCAATGAACAGGCCGCATAAAACTCCTCCGCGCAAACGCCGCCATTGCTCCCCTGCCACGAGAGGTACGCTGGGGCAACTGCCCGGCGCATGTGCTTGTTATTAGGGCACGGGCATGCCGTGCACCCGTGCGGAAATTTCTGACTCAAGTCGAGGCTACTCGGCCGCATCGTGCCCGTGCGGGTCTGCGCGCGAGGCGAGGCGGGCATGCATGCCCGGGCCGCCGCCGGCCACCTGCTTGCATCCCGGCAGCTGCAGCCGGAGGGCCTCAGGGGCGGCAAATACCCCGTGCCACCACTGCTGCGCCGCCGCGAGGTGGCACAGCTGAATCATGTCGACCGGGCACGCCCGCTGCTGCTGCTCAGCCTGCAGCAGGTGCGCTGACATGACCCGTGCGAGCTTGAGCAGCGGCAGCAGGGCGCCCGGCTGCATCTGCCGCGTCATCGTGTCCCGGCGCAGACGGCCATGCGCGTCGTGCACCTCGAGAAGGTCCTGGAAGGCCCCCTCCGCGGCGGCCGTCTCCGCTCCGGACGCCCCCAACAGTCGCGCGGCCTCCGGCCAGCCCGGCGCGACCCCGGCCCTGACGCAACGATCACACAGAGACCACACCGTTGGCGAGCTACCGCCAGCATCCTGCCCTGGTCTACCGGTGGCGGCAGGGGGCACGCCGCCGCACGCGGGCGCTTCTGGCGCTGCACCGGACTCGGCCTCATCCACCCCCATGGTTCCCGTGTGTTGGGACACTTCCTGCCCCAGGACATGTGGCGGCTGGCGGCGCGTGCCGGCAGTGATGTTGCCGAGGTGGTCAACAAGGGCCTCCGGGAGGGCGCCGGCTTGTAGCAAGGTGGCGAGGGGTTGCAGTGCCGCATGGAACGGCCGGTCGAGGGCTTCGCAGCCGCGCTTCCAGACCTCCCGGTGCGCCGCGAGCCTCTGTCGGCCTCAACGTCATGGCCCCGGCACAGAGGCTCGCGGCGCACCAGGAGGTGCCGCGAGCCTCCGCCGTCAGCCGGTGCGCCGCGAGCCTCCGCCGTCAGCTGCAGCTGGCGGTACGTGTGCACGTGAAGGGCCTCTGCCTGCAGCAGAGGGACATCCGCACATCCTGACACGGGCGAGCTACGTGTGAGGCATGCATGGGGGTGTGTATCGTCAGAACTGGGGTGAGAATGCACGGGGATCTGAACGGTCACAGATGAGCGCCACACGCACAACGGCCACGCGCTTGCATGGGCAGGTGGCGTGAAACTGATGGCACAACATAACCTCGGACAGAGCAGGCCGACTGGCTGCATAACATTGGCGTCTGTACCACACGTGCACACGCCGGAGACCAATGCACAAGGGCTGCGCGCTGTAGGTCGCCGGATGCTCGTCAGAGTCAATCCATAGGGTTCCTCACACTGGAGACCACAGGGTATCCACACACTCCCAGCGCAACGAGAGAGGGGTTGCGAGGAGGTGCCGTGGCGTGCGCGGACGCGTCGGACCGAGAATGAAAGCAGGCCTCGTCGGAGAGCAGAGGGGGGTCCCGCACGAGAACGCAGGAGCACGCAAAGCCCGCACAAGCGCAACAGCCACTCAGAATATGCATCAGGGGGTGGCGGCATTCCTACCTGGGACTCGGTGATGACGGCGAGCGGCCTGTATGATGCGAGGCTCCTCACCACAAGGGGCACCAGGCTCAGTAGCACACTCTGTGCGAGGGAGGTCCCCGCCATCACCATGTGCGCCTGCTCCTCCAAGCTCCGCGCAGTTTCGGCACCACCCGCGGTACCTTTTGAGCGAGCACGAGTCACCTGCAGGCAAGGGGGCGCCTGCGGGGCATTGCGCGGGCCACCGAGATCACGACACGACTGCGGAGCGTCAGGAGGAGGACTGAATGCATGACCGAGCCGGCACGGCTGCAGAACGGCAGTGGAGCACATGCGCAACGACGCGCCGTGGCCGACCCCTCTCCTCCGGAGGCCGACCCCTCTCCTCCGGACGTCGCTGTAATCTGCCTGCGCCGGCTGCGTGCAGTCAACGCACCACCAGGTGCTCCTTTCAAGAGAGCCCCTCAAGAGAGGCACGCTCTGTTTGTCGTAGCTCGTTGGTTCACGCTCCAGACGCATGCATGCTGTGAGATGCGGATGAGCCACCGGCCATTCAACACCGGCCTACACACGACAGGGCACCTGGCTGAACGCTTCAATCAGCAGGTGCCCATTGCTATGACAGACAGGGTAGGGAAGGAAAAACGCAACACGCGTGTTTTGGCCTCGGGACAGCCTCAGCCGCTCGGGGAAAAAACAGCAGCAGATGCGTGTTTCGTTGCAGGCTTCGCACCAGCTGCTGCAGGCAGTTCATGCTTGCGACCGCCCCCACCTCCTCCAGCATCACCGCCAGCACGCCCACGAGAGCACCACCGTTCGCCTGGACGTACCGGCGATACGTTCGCCTGGACGTACCGGCGATACGTTCGCCTGGACGTACCGGCGATACGTTCGCCTGGACGTACCGGCGGTACCGGCGATACGTTCGCCTGGACGTACCGCTGCACCTCTGACACGGCGACCACCGCAGCACGCGCGTCATGCGACTCGTTGACGCCGCAGCGCACACGCCCTGACCACCGTGCCGGGGCCTGCCGCGCTGCGTGCTGCGGCTTTGCATCAGCCGCCGGCTCTGAGCGCACGGGAGGGGTGCGGCCGGGCAGTGAGGCCGAGCGTCTGCGCACGTCGGCGGCGTCGCCGGGGGCGGCTGTTGGCTCCGGCAAGCGGTGACCCCGGAGTGGCGCGACGTCGGTGGTGTCGCCTCTGCGGCTCACCTTGCTCGGAAAGGCGGTGGAGGTGTCGCCGCAACCGGAGTGGCCTAAGGGGTCTTCGCTGTCCTTCCACATCCTGGTGCTGCTCTCTGCACGCATGTGCGCACAAGCTTGATGAGATTGCATGGACAACCCTGTGGCGCGGTGCCTCCGCCAGAGCATGCGTTCAAACGCGCACTGCGGTGGTGGCGCCCTGTGCTCACCATCCCACTGTCAGGCCGACAGGTTGCTGTGTTGGAGCGAAGCTGGCAAACGGGTAGGACGCTGTTGGTCACGAGAGACACAGGGTTCCGAGAGGGCACAGTGCCGCGTGCGCAACCTTCTGGAACACGGCAGGTGACTCAGGAGGAGGGTAGTGGGGCACCCGGATCATCCATGCCGGCGGTGAGCAGCGCCAGGTGGAGCCGCATCACCAGGGAATGCAGCACGGTCGAGGCGAGGCACTCTGGGGAGCTCAACGTCCCCGAGAGCGACAGCGGCAGCCCGGGGGCGGCCTCCGCCTCGAGCTGCACAAACCAGCACACCCCCGCCGGCCCCGCCGCGCTTCTCGCAAAAGTCGGCGATCAGCCGGGCTAGGCTGTGCTGCGAGAAGTCTATCAGGTGGTCCCCACCCCCCGCCACAGCACGCAGGTCAGCGTATGAGATGGCGGCAAAGTGTGCGTATGAATCGAGCGGCGGCGGCGCGCGGTTGACATCATGGCTCAGCTTGGGCCTCCGCGGGGGGCCTGCGGTGACGGCCAGGGGGTTGGGAAGACGCCCGGGCGCGGAGCGACTGCAGGAGGAAACATGGCCACGCTGTGGGGCAGGGGGCTGCGAGTGGGGTGGGAAGCCAGCTGGCTTGGCGGCAGAGGTGCAGCCTGGTGCAGCATGCGTGGAGGTGCGCGCGGCTACAAGGGCCGAGGTTGAGTCGGCGATGAGGGTGGAGAGGGCGACACGTGTGCTGTGCAGCGCTGACTGCCTGTCTTCCGCACCAGCGAGGCGCCGCCGCACACCCAGGATCTGCTCCTCAACAGCGCTTGCCTCTGCCTGAATGCAGCCGACGATCACTGAAGCCGGCCGGCGAGACGAACTGATGCGCGGGGCCCTGCAGGGTTCAGTGGTGTGTGCAGCCAGAATTCCCTGCATGACGTCAACCCAAGGGATCTATGTGACTAAAGCAAAGGAGACCTCCCTGAATCTAGTCAAATCCCCGTGAATCGCAGAGGCCTTTGTTCGCCGTGTTGGTGGAAGTTCTCGGCTGCTCACCTTGGCCAGCGAGTGCCAGGTGTGTATGATTTCTGCCATTAGGTTTGTTTTTTTTCAAGGACGCCTGTACACCAGGGCATGATCCCACCTCCCTGCCATCTGTTCACAGCAGAAGATTCACGACAGATCAGCTCTGCGGTTTCGCTCTGGCACATGGGGAATCTATACCGTGTGCGTGCCTACCTGTGAGCCCCCTGTCTTCAAATTCCCCAGACTGTGTTACGCGGATCCCGGCAGCGCCAAGGGTGCAATCACAAGCCTACCCAAGCTAACGACACAACAACCAACACAACCGAACCACCACACAATCCGAACAGACGTCACGGACTGTGCAGCTGGTGGTCTGTATGCATGGGTACAGCAGGTACACACGCACAGGGAAGACCTACAAGATGGCGTGGTGCTGTACATCAGTACGCAGGTGTCAGGTAGTCAACTTGTGCCTTGTCAAACTGTGCGTCTACCCAGGCTTGTCACGCCAGCCTCGAGCACAGCGAGCGGCGGTGGCGCAGCGGTCACACAGCGGCATGGCTTACGCGGCTGAGGTAGCTACCCACTGCCCATCATTGCGGATATCTGCCATTGCGGCCAGTGTTCGACGAGATGCAGCTGCACGCCGAACTGTCGAACGACGCGGGCTCGTGCTCCTCTCCATGCGAGAGCTGTGCTTGCGGGAGGCTTTCGCATACTGTCTCCAGCCACGCAGGAAGAATGGTTATGCGCCAATCTCTTCGCTGGCACGTGCAAAACGGATAGGGCCTGCATCCTGGCTACGACAGTACCTAGTTGCGATTACCCGTCGCCGACGAACTGCAGCCCGACCGCCTGTTCCTTGCTAATCAGGTTGCACAGGGGCAGGTTTTTTTCACTGCATGGGCTTTTGTTTCTTGACGTGTGTGTGTTGCTGGTAGGGGCATGTATGAGGCTTACCTGGCGTCTCTGGCGGAAGCGAGCGTTTGCCTCGCGGTTTCTGGTCCGCGCCCTTTGTAGTTTAGACTCCAGTACCCCAGGAATTCCCTCCATACTTGTATATATACATGTGCTGATTGCCGAGGTCTAAGCAAGGTACCAGCGGGAGGTACGCTGGTGAATATGTATCGCTACGATCTCGGCGTGACCAGAGCCCGCAGCAAGATGGGACCCTTCGCCATCCGCATGTGCTGTTTGACAACATAGATCACAGCGATGGCGAGGATTCCAGATTGATGTCGTCCCCGGGCCTGCTGGTGTCGAAGGGCGCTGCCATGCGGGAACCACTCACGATGCAGCCTACGCTGCTACATGCTGCATATTAATAACCATGGTTTATTAAGGGCAGATTATAGTACTTTTTAGGATGGTTAAGTACGGCGCGCTGGCGGTTTCGTTTGACAAGGCAGCTTGGCACGAACGCGCACATCGACATTAATATTTGAGCCAGCTGCGCAGCACTCCGCCGGAGTCCTGAAGCAACTGACAGCACCGCAGCGGAATCAGAGATATCAGAACGGGCTCCAATGTCTTCGGGCGAGGTTGTAGATGTTGTCATTCGCCGTACCTGTGCCAGGAGCTCTGGAAAACAACTCGCTTACTGGTCTACAGCCTGCCTCTCTGACACATCAAAATGGAGGCCAGTCTTTCGAACGTTGAGCGTCGAGTTGACAACAAGTTGGATCACCGCTTCCCAGTGTTGCATTGGTCAAGATGTGGTAGCACAGGTGGTAGCAACAATCGTAGTGAACGCAAGAACGCGTCCACGGAATACAAGCGCGCAGGTCACATGCGTGCATGTGTATGGTAATAGCAAGGTCGTGCAAACTACTTTGAGCGAACCGACGGACTCCAGAGCAACGCAGCAATCCAGCGCCAGAGCTGCTGCATTCCGCCCGACTGCGACGGCACGGTAGTCGCATCGTTTAACCTCTTTCCCTGCATCCCCACCTGTGAAGAGAGCCGCACCTAGCGTCGAGACAGCTGTGGCCAGCAGCCGAGTGTGCCAGGTCACATGGCCGTTGCGAGATGCATATGGCGTGGACTGAAAGAAAACAAAACAAAATACCCCTCGGGCAACACGCCAGACCCAACCGGGCATCAGCCATAGCACCCCTACGCATAGGAGCGGCTGAAAAAGAGGCGTCCAACACAGTGGCGGTGACAACAGAGTCCCCTCATGCAGCACCACACGGGGCAGGGGAGCCAGGCATTCACGACCGGACATGGGACCGTTCCGGAAGGCGGAGAGTGCATGCAGCCGTAGACAGGCCAGGGTCGTGCACACACGCGCGCGCAACGCAGGTCGCTGTGCCAACGACAAAGCCAGCCACAAAGTGAGTGCACAGCCGCCTTATGTGACTTGGCGTGCCCTGGCCTAAGGCATGCACAGGGTCCAGTAAGAAAGGGTCGGTACACGCAGACGCAACATCCCCGTCCTGGAGTCCACCCGGGAAGGAATGTTGCACAACTGCAGTGGCCACTTCGCTCGCGGCAGCAGCACGCAGGATGTCGTGTCTCAGGCAGGCCACACCGCACAGGACACCATCAATCTGTGATCCACCAGATTCGCTGTAGCCATGTCTGCGTGTCGTTCATACACCGGCTCGAGACACAGGGGGCACACATGGGGCGCGCTGAGCACGCCGTGGTCGATCGCGTGGTCTCCGGGAAGGTGGGAGGAGCGTGGGGCCGTGATGGGGTGCACTGCCGCGGAAAGGGTACATGTATACGGCGCGTGCATAGTATCTGGGAGCGGTAGGCCGCTTGCAGTGGGGTGTCTATCTTCTAGAACAAGCCGTTTGCGTCTGCGGAGGCGCCCACGCATCGGCCCAGTATCAGCGGCCACGTCAGCCTCACGTCGTATGCCGCGTTTTCGGAGCACCCTCGCCCAAATACTTTCACGGATTCGGGAGTTGTTGAGAGCCGTCCCCGGCGAGTCTGTGTCCGCGCCGGGCCCAGCGGCCATGCCCCGCGCCGAAGAGCAGACGTGGGCCGGCCCTATTGCGGGAGACTCAGTTCCAGTTCGGAGCCAGGAGCCACGTTTGGGCATAGCAGACCGTACCGCTGTACCCTTAAAGTCCGGGGAGCGACCCGCTGATGCATGTGCCGTGAATCCAGAGGGCAAGGGATCATGGCCACGGAGAGAGGCTGCCACTCGGTCATCAGCGTATATACCCTTGTCCGATATGCACCGATATATCCTTGTCCGATATGTACCGGTATACCCTTGTCCGATATGCACCGATATATCCTTGTCCGATATGCACCGATATATCCTTGTCCCACGGGCATACAGCAAGGGGGACAGCGGACATGTGCGGTGCACCCTTGTGCCACTCCACGCCGGACTCGGAAAGGGGAGGACGGGGTATGTTTGACCTGGACCTGACCGGACGCCGCGGCATACATTCGATCAATTGCTGCAATTGTTTTGCCTATGACGCCTTTTGTAATGAGCCGGTAGAGGGGATGTTGCCGTCCGATTGGTCGCAGGGCTTGGTGGTCCCTCGGGTAGCGTCGCTGGTTGGGATGCCCGTCCTTTCTCGTCGGGCGGGATTCCGGATCGTA
The DNA here is from genome assembly GCA_032360965.1 of Ulva armoricana. Lineage (NCBI taxonomy): Eukaryota > Viridiplantae > Chlorophyta > Ulvophyceae > Ulvales > Ulvaceae > Ulva > Ulva armoricana. The sequence continues at coordinate 21,036 of JAUMHO010041140.1, forward strand.
TGGTCGCCACCTGGGCCGTTGCCATGGGTTGCGCCGTCGCGTGCCTCTGAGGGGCCACCCGGTCCCGGTCGCCGGAGGTGCCAATGTCCGCAGGACATTATGGAGACGGCAATGTAGTTCCTACAGGCATACATGGACGGGTTGCGGAGAGTGCATGCGGTAGGAGGAACAAGAGAGATGTGGCGATGTGGATGGCACAGTCGCTGAGAGAGTTCGGTGCGGCGGGTTGCAAAGGGAATAGCTTGCTGATGAGAAATACCGTGTCGCACGTTGCACAGATTGCAGGGACTAGTTTCGAACCGGCGGAGTGTGCAGGAGCGGCGTATGCAGAGGATGTGTGATTAGGTGGTCTGATTCGAGACCTGTACGCTGTTGCGTGATGCACCTGTGACCGTGCCTCTCTTCGATGCAAACACATGGACGGGTGGCTGACATCTCCTACACAGACGTTCAGAGGAAATGAGGGAAAACAATCGGGCATGATCACCCACTGCAGCTCGGAGGACGATATAAAACCTGACCCCTTCTCCGGAAGGTCTTGGGTTCGATTCCGCGTGCCCCCCTGGGTTTCGAACACAATCGCGCGCGACCACCTAGCTTAGCACAGGAGGAGGCCCTGTGAGTTGCGTGCGGTTGTCTGAGGGGGGTTTCCACGTGGTCTACCCCCTTGGCCCGTGGTCCCGGTTTTCCGGAGATGTCAAGGTCCTCGTAGGATATGGCGAGTAAGTGTCACATTTACATTTACCCCTACCGGTACGGGCGGACAAGTGCAGGACGGGCGCAGGAGGGGGCACAACCACAGGGGCGGCATCCGGCAGGCCTAGGGGCGCCACACAGCGGAGCCACAAACACAGGCCGCGCAGAACCGGTGCAGGAAGAGGCTGCCGAGGGCACACGCCACAGGACGCACCCAGTAGGAACGCAGCAACCAGGCGCAGGCAGTGATGCTTGATATGGCGCCAGCGGTGATGTACAGGGTGGTCAGCATGCACAGCTGGCACATCACTGCAAGCCAGGGTGTACTGGAGAATCAGGCAGGTGGCAGATGTTACGACCACTGCGATGTTGTCGGGTGAACGCTGACGTTTAAAGGACAACACCTGTAACCTCGAGGCTTGTTGTTGACTGGCATGATTTCCAGATCTCGCGCGATGTAACGTGCACTAACCAGGGTCTTCTCTGCACGCATGGTGGCGAGCTGCAAATCAGTCCACCATGTGGGCTCCCACAACTCTTGAAAAAAAAAATTTACACACACCAACTCGGGTATCACGGCAAACCCAATCTTAAGTGGGCATCGGCCACAGCGCCCCTACTAGTAGGAGCGGGGAGGGGGATGCGGCAACCACATCCAACAAGTCAGAACATGGCGGGGGAAACACATCGGCAGGGACGGGGGGCGGGAGAGATGTGAGCCACGAGCGGAGACAGGACCAATCCGGCAGACGGATGCCACACGCGGCAGCAGGACCCCGTATGGCAGGCGTTGACGGCAGGGAGCCCAGGCATGTGGCCACACAAACTGACGACGCAAGAAGGAAGGCAGCAACAAGGGAGCCAGAGAGGCAGCGGACCTGCAGTGGCGCAACACCATCAAGCGCCAGGACAGGGTCCAGGAGGAAGGGCACTGTACATACCGTGGCAACGTCGCAGCAGGTGCCACCATCCGGGAGCGCACGTTCGACAACCGCAAGCGCACGAGGATCCGCTACAGTGGCCCGAAGGAGGTCAAGGCGCAGGCAATGTAATTCCAACAGGCCAGCGTGCAATGTAACGCACGGGCGAGCCATGTGGAGATGTTCGACATGGCGCCAGCGATGCTCGACAGGGTGATCCGCATAAAAGTCAACCGGGAGGTCATACACACGAGCATCGCACAGCGGGCACATGTCGCGGGAGGCAGCGGCGCCGTAAGAGAAGCAGTGGTCACGTAGGAGGTGCGATGACCGCAATGACATAATCGGATGGACAACGGAGGAGACGGCAGCAGTGTAGGGCGCACAGAGTGAGTCCGTGAGGAGGAGGCCGCGAGCGACCGGGTTCCGCGATGTAGTGGCCGATCGGCGGCGTTTATGAAGACGACCAGAGAACGTAAGGTGGCCGTCAGGACGGGATCCCAGGCCCGCACCCCTCGTACGAGGGACGCACAACGGATACCAGGATATCGGAATGGCAGCTGCCCGGGGGGCGGCGGTCCTGCTCCACTGTGCCGTGGCGTTCCATACCCGAGCCGGTCAATAGGCCGGGGGGTGAATGGGCAAGTGCGATGGACATCGCAGCCTGTGCATAGGACAGCAATGCATCCGATGCGGCAAGGGAGTCATGCAGGGCCGCTCCCGTAAAATCCGGCGAACGGGCGGCAGGCCTGTGGTCCACAACAACCCTGGCGCAGGGGTCGTGGGCCCGTCACAAGGTTGCCGCGGCAACGGCGACCGTGGACCGGGCCAGCTGCCGTGCGTGGGCGATGCGGCAATGGTCGCTCGCTGGGAATACCCCGGGGTCCGAGAGCATGACATCACCGGAGATGCTCCTGTCGCGCACCCATGCGGGCACATTGTGCATGGGTCGGATGCCCGCCACACTTTCTGCCGCCCTGGAGAACACACAGTCCAGAGGAGACGGGCCCCGAGAGGTCCGCCAGAGTTCCATGCCGTATAGCATGCATGGCGCAATACGGGTTTTTAGTATCATGCATTTTGTCCGGGCTGAGAGGAGTGTGCTCTTAAGCGCACTCTTACGAACGCTGCGGACAGTCGCTGCGGCCAGTAACGCATCATGACAGGTCGCTGCCATGCTCTTTGCTTGGCAAGCTGTAATCGGCCACAGTGGGGGAGGGGGGGGGGGGGGGCTGTGCCACAGCAGAGGAGCCGTGCTTGCGGTCCACCGATAAGTGATGTCCTCTGATTTTGATGATTTGCAGCAGCACCACGACCGGAGGCTAAAATAACAGGGCACACAAAGGAGTAGTGTATGCCGCTGCAGCGACAGCACATGAGACCGTCGTCGGCTACGTACTGCACAGATGACCATCTCAACGTCGGTGTCGGCCGTATATCGACGCCCTAGTTCCACGTCGACAGGCCTTCCCCAACTCGAAAAGAAGGCTAAACCGGAATCCACCCGCAATCAAAAGTGAAGCTTGAGATACGAGACAGAGTTGAACTGCCGACCTGCTGAGCTGCAATCAGCCGCTCTACCACTGAGCTATCGCACCATTTGTATACATTAAACTGAAATAAATATATAAATAGAATTATAGAAATTGGGACATCAAGTTTTTCCCGCTGAAATGGGTGTTGTGTTTGTTGCCCCGTCCTTGTCCGACAAATCCAGGACATACATGCGTCAGGCGCGTCGCTACCATGCGTCAACCTTGACACACGCTGTACACAGAGTACCCAACAAATCCCCGGTGTCGTCAAGGGGTAACGCAAACTCCACAGCATATGCAAAAAGCATGCCCGATTTTTGTTTTCCCCTGGTACCGGTGTCCCGGGCGATCATGAAAAGGTGCAAGTTAATAGAAACTGGGCATCTCGTAACAGTCACCGTGACCAGAAAATATCGCCGTGCACTCCACACAACAAACACAAATACTGGACCTAGGTTTCTGCACTGAAGGCTGTCAACACAGGTCGACCGCACGCTGGGCATGCATGCATGTGTACAGTGCCATGGAAGCCTGCATTCCCTGCATTCCAACCCTCTCCGTCCCCATCTGCAGGCATGTATGGCTTGGGCAAGTACTCGCAGGCCTAGGCGGCCGAGGCGCTGCACCCCGACGCAGTGACCTCCCCCCCCCCCCCCCACGCCATAGGAGGAAAGGGGTACTAGGATCCTCCGAATCCCAGCCTCTGTATTCTCGATCCTTTTGTTCTTCTTGGTGCGTGAACTGCATCTGCCTCGGTGCGATGCCCCAAACCATCATGATGGCTCTGGTGCATGGAGCTCTTCCCAAACTCCGCCCCAACACCAACGACGACGACGACGGCGGCGGCGACGACGGCAACGACAAGATCGTGAATCATGCCAGACCAAAACCAGATTCTTCATTTACAAGTGAATCTGAGACAGACACCAGGACCAGTGGGGACCTGGCCGGGACTGCCGCTCGGATGACAGGCCAAACAGAAAAGAACCGCAACCGGGCGTCACGCAGGCGGGCCTGGTCCACATCACCCGTAGTGCTCGGGGCGCATAGGGCCAGAACAGGGACTCAACGTTCTCAGGAGGTGCAGGCAATCCCCCCCCTTATGGATGCCGAGGCGTTAAACCTGCGGTGTGTGTTCGAGGCGGGCCCGGGTCTGCAGGGCTGTCGAGCAGGGCGCATGTCTTGCCCGCCTGTGCGCAAGAGCACCCCTCCGCAGCGCAGCATGGGCCCCCTCGACCCTAGTGGGTGATTGAGGTTTGGACACCACAAGGCTTGGCTAGGTGTGGGTACATCAGTGCAGTCCAGGCTCTGTGAAATGGATCGTCTGACAAACTGTCACAGGTTGTAATGGTATGGAAAACATGGTTACAAGGTACGCCGGTCCCCAGTATCAACCCGGGACATAGCCTTACAACTCACCCTGATATCAGACGCAGTACACTATGATGGGGCAAGCGACCACATTCGGACCAATGTCACACCTAGACACCCTCGGTATGTCAAGACTGAACAGCGCTCCATAACACAGGTGTACCCAGTCCCAAGTAGCTACCTCGGACTAACGCATATAAAGCATTTGTGTGCCACACTACAACAGCATGACACCTCACGGCACCCTCACTAAGTCAGGACTGAACTGCATTCCATATCACTCTGCTTGAAGGACAGCCGCCCACGCACGAACATGCATGAGTTCAACAAACAAAGATCATGCTACAACTCGACATCAACCAGAGTGCCTCCGACTCGGCGATACTCGCCCTGGAAGTCACACCCGTGCAGGATGCAATTGTCATCCAGTGACAAGACCGCCGACCCGGACACATTTCCCCCGAACACACAGTCGGTGATCTCCAGGTGTTCCCGCACCGACGCAGCCACGTCGACGAAACCGCCTTCAAACAGGCATGCATGCAGCCTACCCCCCCGCGCCTCCATGAAACCCACCAGGGCCACCGCCGAGTGCGCCGAGCGGCACGCGGCGGAGCCGGCGCAACGCCGCGCGACTTCCCCTAGCAGAACCAGGTGCTCCGCCTCTTTCCCCTCCGCCACACAGAACTGGCCCCGTACGGTGCACTCGAGGGCCTCCAGCCAGCAGTGGCGCCCCACTCGGAGGGCAGACGAGCCCTCGAGCTTCTCAAACACGACGCCACACAGCAGCGCCGTCCCGGGCCGTTCACAGAAGTGCACTGCCACGCCCTCCCCGCACTCGCGCACGGCCCCGCCGCGCACCTCCAGCATGCCCCCCAGGCATGCATACGCTGCACCCGGCGTCGCGGCGCCGGCGCTCCAGTCCTGCTCGGCCGTCGGCCACGATTGGATGGCTGACACAGTGGTGTCCACGGCGCAACACGTGCCCCCAACGACCCGCACCCCGGTCACCCCGGAAAACACGGTGCAGCGCCGCAGCCGCAGGCACGCGTCGACTTGGACGTCAACGACGCTGACCCGCCTGCCCTCCACCTGACTGTGGCATGTGGTATCCACGCAGGACACCACCGAGTGTGGCGCAGCCACCAGCGCCGCCTCTCTGCCCTCCAGCTGGCACCGGAGTGCCCGCAAAGAGCCCCTCTCCATGTTGCAAGCGCAATCAATGCTTGCAGCGTGGCAGCAGGACAGCACAGCGTGCGCACCCAACACGGTGAGCGCGCTGTCCCTGCTGTACATGTTGCACCGGTGCATGGCCGCACGGCTGCAGGGAGAAAGAGAGACAGCCCCACCCGCACGGTGCGCCATCGTGCAGCACTCTAACTGAACGCATGCATGCTCGCCATGCGTGTGTTCAGGGGCTCCCCCCACGTTCAGGCATGCACTGTGATGATCTGACCGGAAGCCCGGCGGCTCCACGCCGCCAAAAGGACTCGAGCAGATGCTGGCTTCACGGAGAGTCGCTGAGGTGGAGCCAACGAGACGCATGCCGTGCATGCACCATTCGGTGACGACAGCATCCAGCTCCACACGAGCCCGGCCGGTGCAGTACAGCGGGCAGGACATGCATGCGATGTAGCACGCGTGCAGGCGTGCCGCGGCCATGCACACAACGACGCCGTTTCCGCTCCCGATCCTCTGGCGTGACATCTGCATTGAAACGTGCTGCAGGTCCACGCTCGTGCCGGCGTCGACCACAACGACACAGCTGATCGCGTCGGTGATGCTGCACCGCCGGGCCGCCGCCGCTGCACCGCGCTGCGCGACGATGCCCCACTCGCACGACTGGAAGGAGGACAGCGTGACGGTAGCCACGGTGCCGGGCCCGCACGCGACGACCGCCGGGCTGCCTCGGTGGAAGGCACAGCGGCGCAGCGTGACGGCCGCAGCGTGCACAGCGTACACGGCGCAGTCGTTGAATGTGCAGTTCCGGAACGTTCCGTGATGCCGTGGTCCAGCACACATGACCACCCCGCCTACACAACGGGGCTGCATTGACTGATGCACGAGGCTGCGTGCCCGACGCGAGGGACACACTCGGACGGCGGCACTGGCGGGGCCGTGCCGCAACTGAGTGCACGGCAACCGACAGCGGCACTGCCGTCTATTTGCCATTGGTTACCATATCTTTGTGCTCTTCGCGGCCACCTCGTTGTAAGCAGCACATGCAGATAGCAAGTCGAACATGCACATAGAATCGGTTCAAAAGCTTGGGGTTGCATGATCAACGCTGGGAGCTATAGGAGCCCGTGTGGGGCTCGACGGGTTCAGCCACGTAGTATGCAGCCATGTGAATGGCTGCAGGAGCAGTGCAGGAGCAGGCGTACACCGTGAGGCGGGGTCCAGGAGAAAGCAGACACACCTGTGAATGTCATGTTTCGCCAGTGCACCCCGTGTCCCTCGAGGAGAAGAATGCCATGGTCAGGCAGCAAGATGGTGCCAGACGACACGGTGCATCCGCTGCCCCCGACTCTCCAAGCAACGAACGACCCCTCTTCTTGACGGGATACTCGTTGCCCTGGCTTCAGTGTTATCGACCGGAGGTTGAACTGGTCAGCCTGCTGTGATGACACGTCTGACAGGAGCTCCTCCAGCTCGTTGTACTTGCCCTGCACGCCCAGGATCAGGCAACATGAGTTTTGCTGTTTGTATACTCAGAAAGTAAATCTTGTTCGGATGGACAAGCAATGGCATGATCACAGAGCCTGTCCGTTGGAATCATGCTATTGGCATTGATCATTCGCCGAACTCCGCGTACGATGTAAGCGGAGAAACGAAACGTAGTGATAAGGAGATACCTGGCGGTACTTACTCCATCGGACGTTTCGCACTTTGGCGCGTTCGGCGTTATCCCACCCCAAGTGTTCTGACGGAGAGAAATCCGTCCACGTCCTGCGGCTCATCCCCGGAGGTTCAGACATCCCGCAGATGGGGCACGTGTAGGAGCCATCAGGGGCAGTAGTGGCGCCCTGGAGATGTCGGATGTGCCCGCATAGCGGATTACGGACGGGCAAGGAACGCCCTGCCTTCCACCACTCGACGACCAGCATCACCGACCACCGGATCTACGACAGCAAAAAATAAAGGGCTCGAGTAGCATATGCCCGAAAATCTTTTCAACCGAAGATCTAGAGTTGCAAGATGGGCATGCGGGCTTGAAAGAGCTTTAGATAAGTGTCATCTCGGAGGATCCTCCGGACAGGGCCAGGAAAAGCCGCTGGCGCAGCATTCTGTCAACCAGGCATCGTTGGAGCAGGACTGCGGTGCCTGCTCATCGAGTAACACCCGGCCAGGAGCCAGCGGCACCGCGGCCCGCGACTGTAGCAAGAGCGCCAACGTAACCCGCCTACCCGCGTGTACCTTGCTAGGTAAACATCCGCCAGAATTCATTAAAGTGGGGCAAATCAGTATCTGGACTGTCTGATAAGGATGGGAAGGGCTGTACTGTGTGAGCGCCGTGCCTAGTGCATGTACTGGTACTGGCAGCTCCTCGCATTGGTTATCGCAATTCCGTCAGATACTCTGTTGCGACGAGGTGACGGAGCAGAGGCGCCCATCAAGGTGCAGTCGTTGCATATCACTGAACATCCTGATCACGTTTCCATGAATATTGCAGACGGTCCGCCGTCCAACCAGGCTTCCTGACAATCAGCTCTGTTGGACAAAACGGCACATCGTGATATTATAATACATGTACGAGTATACATGGGTTACACGGAGATCAATCCAACACACATTGCCCAATCCAACGTTCACCGCTAGCAGGCTGGCAGTGCCCCAAATGTAGCAGCAACCAAGCACAATCACTCCGACACACTACACATGCCTGGAAACCCGCACGCTCGACCGACAGAATCCTGCACGCTGCACCGCCGCACAGCAAGCATGGCATGGGCAATCACCCATGACAGCAGAGGGCACGCGGCACTCCCCCTCCACGGGGTGCCCTCGATCGGGAGGAGCTGGGGGGGGAGTGACCGGAGCGCAAGTGACCGACACAGGGCGGAGAGGTGGAGGTGGAGGGCGTGTCGGGAGCTCCATGCAGAGTCACGCGCAAACGATGGCCCCCTCGTAGAGGCTGCATCACAGCGCAAGGCCGTCGGTCGCAAGAGGTAGCCCGGGAAGATCTGTTGTGGATATTACATGTGGTCATCTGCATTCTGCTAAATGCTGCTTCTCGTGCGTTCTGCTACATGCTGCTAAACTTGTTTTTCCTCATACATTCGGGATGACGCCGGCGGCCAGAAGGCACCGGAAGAGCTGCAGTGTTCGGTTGGGATGGTCCATGGTGTTGGGATTGTCCATGGTTGCGTCGGATCCTTGGCTCTCTGCGAAACCGGTACATTGCATCGAGGCACTACCACGCCCAGTGGTCCACCTGTACCACGTCCACCTGCTTGATACACGCAGGTGTCTTGATACACGCAGGTGGTGTATCAAGATACCTGCTTGATACACCTGCTTGATACACGGAGGTGTCTTGATACACGCAGGTGGTGTATCAAGATACCTGCTTGATACACCTGCTTGATACACGGAGGTGTCTTGACTCACGCAGGTGGTGTATCAAGATACCTGCTTCATGCACCTGCTTGATACACGGAGGCGTCGGGGCTTCACGGCCATTCGTAGACTGTCTTCAGCAGAAGCACCTGTAGCTATGTCACATCACGATCTGCAACATGTCCGCCACCCAGTCCTCCAGACCCCTGCGGACACCTGAGACTAAACCTTCCGATGGAGCCATACACCCGCCAGGTAGTAGTTGGGTTCTGCCATGTATGCCTGAGGAGGATGCCGGCACGTGGCAGCCTCTTCCAGCGACTGTGTTGCACGTACGTATTTTGTTTCAGTACCTGCTCCGCCTGCGTGACGTCAACTGCGCGATGACACCGCTCAATGCACCGGATCCCGCGGCTCGACGGCGGTGCCCCCATGCGATGCGATAACCCCGTGTGGCAGTCCGGAGAGCTTGCAGCCACATGCGCGCACATCAGCGCCACCCATGCCGTGATTGCAGACACTGAGCTGGAGGAACCCATGCTGGTCAGCCTGGTGGTGTTCTCCATTTCAGCGTGGCTTTCAGGGTCATTGATGCTGATTCCCGCGCAGCAGCTCCTCATGCAGAACTTGTGAAGAACACGTCGGCACCGCGGTCCGCGATGATGCCGACTTTGCAACATTGATGGAGGCAGGTGGAGAGGTGGGCGATGGCGGCGGGCTTGCTGCGGGACAGGGAGAGGCTAAAGCCGCTGTGGGAGAGGGAGAGGCACGTGCACAGCGTGCCGCGTGCACTCCTGAAACATGTATTTCTGGGCGGTTCCGGAATCCCCAGGCCCCGCACACACGAGCACCCCCCCCTGCACGTGTACCTCTGTCACAGCGGGGAACTTGGTGCATGCATGTGATGCCACGGCCACAGCAGAAACACGCGGTCTGAGACGAGTTTGCAAGCTGCGCTGGCGCGTGCTGGCCGGCAGACACAAACAGTATGCGCGGAACTGCATGGATGCGATACGGACGCGTTGCTGCCATGCTGCCTGCTGACCCGCTTCCACTGGACAGAACTTGCCAACTCACAGAGCGAATTGGCATCACTGCTGGATCCACAAAGGCAATGGGATGCACGGAATGGAACCAGAGTGTGTACTGCAACGTGATATGTGCTCTGCATGGTATTGGTCACCCAGTCTATCGTCACATGTGTTGCACATGAACGTGACAAGCGAAAGACACTGCAGGTGGGTCAAGGGAGGCGTAGCTACGTGACAAGCCGGCATTGCCGTTGAGAAGGGTCCCACTCTCTCTGAATCCACGACCCACCGTATCAGAGCTGTCATGCAACGAAACGGCGCTCATGCCTAGGCGACTCAGCCGGTCATGTTCACCCCCGGCAACTCGTCACACTCCATGTGCTCTGCCCCTTCCCGCTGGAACCAACACTCAGCCTCCTGTGGCGACGAGACACCGCACTCTTCAAAAACGCTGGCTTCACCGACGCGGAAAACCTGCAAAACGCAGCCCTCCACCCGCAGCTGCTTTGCCACCATGTGCCCAGCGACATTCACCAACACACCCTGATCAGTGCACCCTGTGACATGCACATCCTCCACCGTGGCCCGCGCCACCGCGCCCTCATGCGTGCACCGCGCCCCCGGTGCCGCCGGCTGCCGCAGAGCCTTCAGCGCAATTGCTAGTGCGCTCTGCCCGCTGCGGTGGCACAGCTGGCACTCCTGGTCGTTGAGATCGTCCACCCCAAAGCCCACCCTGAGCCCGACGTTGCACCGCTGGATCGTGCTCTTGCGCAAGCGTGCAACGCATGAACCATGCACGACAACTCCGCAACCCGCCGCCTCAACTGTGCACCGCAGAATCGTCGCATCAACACCAGCTTCACACAAAGCCACTGCAAAATTACCACAGCGAACAAAGCTACAGTCTACCAGCTTCATGGCCATCTTTCTGCCGCTGCTGCACCTGGCCAGCACCCCGGTAGTTCCACCTTGCACAACCAGCCGCTCGGCATTCACGGTTCCCCCATCGTCAACTCGGATGCCCTCCTCCGTGCAGCCTTCACACGTGCAGTCCTGAACTGTGAGGTTGCTGCCTGACCAGGCACACATGCCCTTCATGCACTGCTTAAAGGAGCAGCCTATCACTTGTGCACTGCCCTCATTGTCGATACGTACGCCAATGTCTACCTCCGGCCCAAAAGTGCACTGTCGAACAACCCCCTGCGCTCCTTTGCCGACCGCAACGGCGGCCTTTGCGCCAGAAAAGGTGGAGCGCTCGATGACAGCTGCTGTATTAACATTCACAAACGCCTCCTTTGCGCCAGAAAAGGTGGTGCGCTCGATGACAGCTGCTGTATTAACATTCACAAACGCCTCCTTTGCGCCAGAAAAGGTGGAGCGCTCGATGACAGCTGCTGTATTAACATTCACAAACGCCTCCTTTGCGCCAGAA